>JABUQX010114141.1:30000-61514 GCA_015478945.1 Trachelipus rathkii
TGTTAGAACCCTTAATAACTTTACATAAAAATTACTATGAAATACAAGCCCACTTTAAAAAAAAAAAAAAAGCACACACATGCATGCATATTCAAATTACAAGACAAGCTCACTTTTGTTTTGTCATGATTTCCCATATATTTAAAGCCATAAGGGAATGTCAAATGAGTACTGACAAACATAACTATGCTTAACCAAAAGGTGAGAAGAGCAAGTTTGCCCAGCACAAAATCACACCCAATAATTTTAGCAAAATTCACACTAACAAAATCTCTAAGCGTTAAATCGTACAAGAGTATTGAACAGTAGAATGGGAGCTCTAGAATCATTCAAGAATCTGCAACACTAAATTTAGAGAGCATTTCAAAAATTATTATCGAAGTACTAAAGAAGATATCATTCTTCATTTCATGTATCCACCTACTAATTTAAATTAACTATTTTAGCTATTTTATATATCTGCAGCGCTTACAAAAACAATTATTATTATTATTATTATTATTGTTATTATTATTATTATTATTATTATTATTATTATTATTATATTATATTATTATTATTATTATTATTATTATTATTATTATTATTATTATTATTATTATTTATTATTATTATTAATTATTATTTTATAATTAACATATGTTATGATTATTTTATTACTAAATTTTAATATTATTTTATATTATTAATTTTAAATTCTAAGTTTGTACTAGTGAAAATGAAGGATAAGTATTATTAACATTACCTTTCCATTAATTATTATTGTATTATTATTATTATTATTATTATTATTATTATATTGCTGCTTTTAAGGAAATATATTATGTTAGGATTAGGACTATACTGTATTATAAAACTTATAATAGTTAATAATTTTTTTTCGTTGGGACGTTGAATTTAATAATAAATATTTGTTCCTCATAATGTTACTTGGATTCATAGGACGCAAAAGTCACCCCAGAAGCACACTTCAATTCCTATGATAAATGAAATTATTATGATTATTATTATTATTATTATTATTATTATTATTATTATTATTATTATTATTATTATTATTATTATTATTATTATTATTATTATTATTATTATTATTATTATTATTATTATTATTATTATTATTATTATTATTATTATATTAATATGATTATATTATTTTTTTAATTATTATATTTTATTATTATTATTATTATTATTATTATTATTATTATTATTATTATTATTATTATTATTATTATTATTATTATTATTATTTTTATTATTATTATTATTATTATTATTACCTATGATATGCTTCTAGGTTTGCAGCATTTGGTTATAAGAGGCTGTGAACCTTATGGACTTCCCCTTAGCTTTACACTATTCCCCGAATACCTCAAATCATTGGGTTATACCTCAAGAATCGTAGGAAGTGCACCTTGGAGACTTTAGGAAGGAGTACCTCCTACTTTCAGGCCGGTTTGAACCTACACACCACACATTATGGTTATTGAAAACCACCAAAGCTCATGCATACAGAATACTATAATTGGGTAACTGATCCAAACTTCTTGGGGATATGACTTTCGAAGGAATATGGACGTAGAATACGAGGGTGCCGGTAATTATTTCAGTCTTCTGAAGATCAGGTTTTTTATATATAATATAATATAATATAATATAATATAATATAATATAATATAATATATATATTAATATAGATATAATATATATATATATAATAATATAAATAATATAAATAATTTAATAAAAATATAATATCAATTAATATTATATATATAATATAATATAGAGTGATAATATTATATAATATACGATATAATATTATATATATAATATAAATATAATTAATAATATATATATATAATATAATATACCTAAAAATTAGTATATAAAACTTAATCATGATTTTGAGGAAATAAAAAATTTCTTTACCTCTTACAAAAGGAACTTACCACCAGATCTTTTTTAAGAAACACTCGGAAGAGAAGTGTAAAAATTATAAATGAACAAATACCCTTCTAGAACTATTTTCTGTATTCTTCCTCATTGGCACACATGTGGCCACTCTTCATGGCAATGATCCACTTCAGCTCCCACCTGAAGTTGTTGAAACAATTTTTACATTGAGATGAGATAGAGAATATGCAGGTTATTTCACTATCTGTTTTTAATTTTCTAGTGAAATATTTTTATTTAATGATTGTAAAAATACACTTGATTTGTAATAAAGTGAAGGTTTGCAAAACAAAGTGATAAACCTTTTAACCATTTGTTTCCCCGAATTTTCAGTTAGAAATCAGTGAATATATTTGGCACATTTTTATATAAATCTCTTTTTTTTTAACGATACTCATTTATTCGCAATTTAATTTTTAGTAAACTTGCGATTTATGTGCCAATGGCATAATATTTCGCATTATTTCCTAATTTCATTGAATTTGTCTTAGCAATGCCTATGGGAATATTGTGAGAAGCATGGGAAGTGGTTGAGGCCTTGAGGGATAATGATAGTGCTTATAAGATTCCGATCATTTGTTTTTCTGGATATGGACTGGTCGGCTGGTGGCTACGAAAATACGTGCACGGTCTTCAATTGGCCATAATAAGAGGGGTATATATATATATATATATTATCTTTAAATATATATATGATATAGTATATATATATAATATATATATATAGATATACTTATAAATTTATATATATATATATATATAAATACTTATAATATATATATTATATATATATATATATAATATATATATATATATATATGTATAATAATTATATATAATTATATATATATATAATATACATTATATTATATTATAGTATATATATTCTTTTCCAAGAATAAATAGAAATTGAATACACATTAAGTTCTTAGAAAACTCATATACTCAGACTCAAATTAATAAAAAATATTTTTAAATATTTGTTTACTTGCATCTTCTTTACTGAAGACGAAAAGAAAAATTCATGTGGGAGGTGGGATAGAGCATCTCTTTTGTTTGGTTCTCCTTAATAATAATCCTGGCGGGATCTCTACAAACCGAATGATGCACTATATAATTGGCTACCACTGTATAACGTCCAATTTGGTAGTTATATATATATATATATATAATAATATATATATATACTATATAAATTATATATATATATATATTATATATATATTATATTATATATATATTATACAATATATACTATATATATATATATATTATATATATATATATGTATATAGTATATATATAATATATATATATATTATAATATAGTATATTAATATATATATATATATATATATAATAGTATATATATTATATATATATATAATATATAATTATAGTACAGTGCGTTTTAGGGGGCGGCAGCCATGGCCCGCATCGCTAATTCCTGAAATTTTTTATGACACTCAATTTTTAAGTATCATATCTTTTAATAATATAAAGTGCAAGAAGGTTAATTATTTTATATAATTTGTAGCTATCAGAACAAATCTCGTAGTCCTTTAGTTACTAACTTTAGTGTTAACCTAAAAATCAGTAGAAAATGCAGACATTAGAATTTCACGTCAATTTTGAAGAATGTGTGTGTATCAGAGCTGGGTATTGAAATTGCTATACCAAGAATTAACAGTTTCAAAATACGACACATTCCTACTTCCGACCACAGGCTTTAATGCCTCCTTTTTAATACCTATTTTTTGGAATGATATATCAGCATTAGGAGGCAGGTTTTACATAACAAGAAATTTTCTCACTTGCAGGTGTCATAAACCGAAAGGTGTACATCGGTGAATATGAGAAGAATAAAAAAGATTGTGTAACATTAAACAAGGAAGATCTCGAGCATATAGAAGATTTAGTAAAAGCAGAATGGGGATTTGGGAACTTGAAATGGCACGCACAGGTCGTAGCCAAATACAGCATAGACAGACTAGTTTCGTCAGTCAACAATTTTAAATTTACATCTGTTGCACTTGCAAATAACTTGAAATTTTTAATCCCTTGTCTACTTCTTTTCGTAGAAAAGCTTATACTAACAATCAGACTTCTGAAACTACTTGAGTAATGACTTTTGGAAATGAGACTTACTGGATCTTTTCTCCCTACATCATCGAAACATTGATAAAAACTGCAAGATGTTATCTGTCGGATTTTGCTCACTCTCATTGCCCGCGATTAAAGTTAATAATTTAGGTAAGATGATTTGGTAATTTTATATAAAATTACTCCATTTTTTTCTTAAGAAATTTAAATGATTTGGTCCTATTCCTTTATAATTATATATTAGTAATAATATACTATATATATATTTATATATATATATATATATATTATATTTATATATATATATATATATGATTATATATATATACTATAATATATACTATTATATATGATATATATATATATAAAAAACGAATTTTTTTCTGGGCCCCCCCCGAAAAAATTTCTGGATACGCCACTGTTATATATTAACTAAAATTAATTTCATCTTTTTTATACACTTTGGCAACTATCTTATATGCTATTTGAATTTTAAGGTGGAAATGTGTCAGTTTTCACCCGATGATGGATGAATTGTGTGGGAGAGCTTCAAGGGGAATCTCTTCCCCACAAAGAATTTTTGGTAAACATGATCTGATATAGTGGACGGAAGTATTAGAGAAAATGATTGGAAATTGTTATTCAGTAAGTTATTTGTTTCCTTCTATTTCGCCAATTTATGAGATAGTTTATATATATATTATATATTATATATAATATAATTAATTATTTATATATATATATACTATATATTTATATGATATATTATATTATATATATATATATATTAATATATATATATCATATAGTAATATATATATATAGTATAATGTATTATATATAATTATATATATAATATAATAATACTATATCTATAATATATATATATATTATATATATTATATATATATCTAATATTATATAATAATATATATATATAATATATATAACATATATATAATATAATATATATATATATTATAATATATATTTATGAGTATACTAATAGATATATATATATTATATATTATATATATATGAGTGAAGGGGTTGTGGTTATTCTTCTTCTTGTTCTCCACTCGCACAGGTTTCGTTGGTTTCTTAGAATCCCACGTAATGACTTCCATTTTACGTTGCTGAGAACCTACAAATAGACAGCACCAGGCTAGTAAGCTTTGCTTTACATAGTCGCTCTTCACCCACTAAGATAGTTAATGTATTATGTTTTGGTATGTCGAGACTAGGCGACAGCAATATGTTTCGTTAGAACTCTTTTTTATCGTTAATCTTTTATTCAAACATTTGCATCTTATGTATACATTATCGAATCGCTTACCTTTAGTTAAATACATCACTTTTTAACAGTTACTAATTTTTCTCGAAGCTTTACGCTCAAGTCAGGTTTTCATTTTACAACCGAACATCTTATTTAAGAACCGCCACTTTTCAGAAAACCGCCAAACCATGGCATTTTAAATTATGTTAGAGATATTTAACAATTTATAAATTATATTTTAGAGAAACATTGCAACTTGTTATTACAAAACAACTATTATCGAAATACATAAGATAAAGTATAAAATATTTTTTTTTTTGTTTTAACAAAATAGAGTAAGTTACTCTATATAGTTTTCCTTAATCTTATTTCTACAGAAATATATTTTTTATTGGTCAATATTGAAAACAATTAATTATTATTTTTTAACACATATGAATATTATAAACCATATATAAAAGAGTTTATTATAATGGCCTTAGAGGAGCATTTTTACATAATTTAATTTTTGACACTAAATCACTGAATTTCTGAGGAACACCACCAATACCATTTATAGACTTAAAACTTAAAAAACACAACAATTTTGTTTCTGTTGCTCGGAGATGAATTGTCTCTTTAAAAGGTCAAACATCTAAATTAGGAACCATCGTGGAGTCGAAGGAAGTTCGGCAGTTCAAACGTACTATCGAACGACATTCGTCCGTTCATCAGGAAGGTGTACTTCTGTAGCATCGATCATCAGTTAGAACTTTAGGACCTAGGGTGCTACAGCTCTTGAATCGTCTGACTCTCGAAGGGAATGAAACGATTTTACGTTCGGCGGATGTATGAGCTTATGTGTGTATCTCCTGTGCTGATTTTGGGAAAGATTTAATCACAAGAGATAAAGCTTGAAGTTATTAATCAGTACGTGTATGGTTCCGTATTGTAGGTATTATCATATATTGAAGTTCTTATCATTCTCTCAAGAACCGTGAATATTAAAGTCATAGTAGTTGTGACCACTTGGCTGTAGACTACTACCAAGTGTATTATGGTTATCTTCTTCATGTCGTCAATAAGTAGATTGTTGACGCACGTTGTTACAGTATCATGTATGATTATCTTTTTATTTTAGAGAGCCTGATGAAGTTCATCTGAGATTGTAATATTTCTTGAGTTATTTGGGAAACACTTTTGGTTTTTAGCTAATTTATTAAACATATCTTAATCACCCCGAAAACGGACAAATAAACTAATACAAGTAAACCTAATATCGTTCCAAAAAAGAATAAAAACAAATTAAATAAAACACAAAACAAAAACAAATAAAAAGCACAAGAAAACAAACAAAAAAACAAGGACAATATTAATAAGAGACAGATAAAAAAAAAACAAAAAAAAACACAAGAATAAAAAAAAAATAAAAAACATAAAATCCATTTATATAATTATATTTTATATAATATATGATATATTATTATGCAATTATTATATATATTTTATATATATTTAGTATATAAAATTATATATATTATTTATTATAGTGGGTCGCGTGACCGTAGTTAAACATTACTTTACTTTCATTAATTTTTCTTGATGCGTTGCATGCTCGAGTCAATATTTTCATTACAAAGCATCACATTCTTTTAATCTCGCAGATTTAGAAAAAAGCAAATGCATTTCAAATGTCAAAGAAATAAATTATTATACAATTAACAATATTTTTTATAAAGAATTGCAAAAATTAACTATATGTATAAACAGGCATATGAAAAATAATAAAAGTATAAATTTATCTTTTTATGTTTAAAACGAAAAAAATTTACGTAATAAAATACTATTGTTTTCTTTAATATTCTTAATTTTTACGAACTATTTTTTATTTTGTCCTATCACGCCGACTTTTTTTAAACAAATTAGCCTTATAAACCAGATATAATATAAGAGTTATTTAATATATTATATTATATTCATTTTATTAATATATATTATTATATTATACTTATATATTATATATTACTAATATATTATATAATATAGATTATATATTATATTTCCGTATACATTATTTCGTGGTAGCTAAAGGTCTTTGTCACTTTTCCGGGTAATTTTCGTGATTTTTTTTCGGACATTACTCCAATTATATAGGTCTTATCACTTGTAGAGTATGATCTTACCTTTCGGGTGTCCGTTCGCAGCCTATTTTGGTGGGTTTGGTCTAAGGCTAGATATAAAAACTGCACACTCTTTCAAATCGCTTGACCTCTATCTCTGGCAACTTGATGTTTCTTATACTAAAGGACGACACGGCGGTATTCGAGGGATTGACTCTAGTAATTGCGTCCTCCACATGTTCCCCTCGCTGGCGCGGGTGCCTGCTTTCTCTGATTTTGTGTCAACATTGGGAAATGTTGTTTGTTGTTGTAGTGCTTCTTCTTCAAGCCTCTGGTACTTTATATCTCGGTGCACTATCAGTTCTCTCTGTATTTATTATTCTCTTTGTAGGCTTGCGCTGGTTTTTTTCCTTTTTTCTGGACTTGTCACTTCTTTCTGTTTTCCTCGCCAGGGGTTAGAGTACCTTTCGCCAACTACCAAGATGTCTTCCTCCGGAATAAGAAACAATTAGAAACAATTAGGATTCGTTGTTTTAAATTCGTTCTCGGGAATCGAGTTAATAACTTGAAACCTGGCGATACTTTTGGTGAAACTGTTGAAATTTTGCTCAGAGTACATATTTGGGTTTTACCCTGGCAATGCTAGATGTTTTCAGTCTGTTTTGGGCTTTCCGGAGCTCGTTAGTTTAGTAGTTACAATTGTGAAAAGCTGTTAGCGGGTGGTATTTATTTGCGTGTGAGGTCAAGCGAAAGAACAATAGTACTAAAGATAAATGGTTTATATCCAATTAAATAACAGTGACCTAGTTGGAATGTTCTAATTACTGTTATTGTTACTTATAGGAAGGATCTTAATTAACAATCTATATTTTATTATATATATATTTATTATATATATATATTTATATTTACTTATATTTATATCTATATATATATAAGTTATCTATTATATAATCTTTTATATAAAAAACATACTTATAAGAAAGTAGTCTCCTAAATTTATTTTTGAGTCTTATTTTGGTTATTCATTAGACATTTTTTTGCACAGAGTGAACCTCTATTTTATTAAAAGGCTTTATATTATTATTTTATTTTAACTCTATATATTTTACTATAAATATTTTAAGTATATATTATATTAAAATATATATATATTATTATATTTATAATTATTTTTTTATATTTATATTATATATATAATATATATATACATATTACTTATAACTATATATTATTTTAATATATTTATTATATATATCTATTATATTTATATATATTATTATTATTATATATTTATATATTACTATAGTATTATATATTTATTTATATTAAATTCATTCGAAGACTCGATGATAAGCCGCGTAAACAAATTGATTTGCTTTTTATATTAAATTATGTGTATTTGAGTCATTTTTATCTATTTCATAAGAAATACTTTAATTCTTTCTTGCAGTCATTTAAAAAAAAAAAAAAATTTGGTGTTTTTATATATAAATGTAAGTACAAAAGATTTGAATTTTTCTATATATTATTATCTTATATTATTATATACTAATATATTATTATATATATATTATTGATCTGTCTAAATTATATATATAAAATTATAAGTTATATATAATATATTATATATATATATATCACTTGTATATATTTTATTGGTTCAGAATTGACACGAGCCGCATGAATTATTATACTTATATAATATTTTATATATATATATAATTTATTATCTTCTAAATTATATATATATATATATTATATTATTTATATATAATTAAGTGAAATTCGTCCATATATTGATAATTTGATATCCTGAAGAACTGGTATGCCGTACTTTTCCTTCCGAAAGTTTTCATCAAACTAGCTTCGCTTCTTTCCAAACTAACAAGCTATGGTCCTCCAAATAGTAAACAATATTTCACCAACAACATATCGCTAAACATTTAAGATATAAAAAACAACCGTCGATAATTTTTAGTATTAAATGATGAGTGTTTTATATGAAGATATAAATTTGTATTCGTGGGACATAATGGCTTAAGAGTTTTGTTTGATTTTACTCTCAAAATATCTTCTCTGAAAAGGAATTTATTTAAATTAATTTTTGAACCAAATAAAAGGCTTACGAAAATAGCAGTGAATATCTATTGAATATATCTATGCGACATCTAAATTATATTCACACTTACATTCCAGTATATATTTCTTCTTCCCAGCGACAGTTATAATGAATAAATAATATATTCAAATCTTTAATTGATATATTTCAGATCCCTCTAATATTCCCTTTGATGGTTGGTATGGACCAAGTGGAAGAAATTCATCTACTTTCTCGAACTCTAAAGAAAAGAAAAATTATTTCATGAACATTCAAAACTCTCCCGCTGGAAGAGCTGTTAAAGAGTTGATGCCAAATATTTTTGAGAAAATTCAAACACATATTGAAAATGCTGAAGTATGTTTCTATTTTTTTTTTTCAGCTCATGTATTAATAGTTATGTACGGCACCTATATTATTTAAAACAGAGCACTTTTAACTGTTCTCCTAGATTACAGCATTATTGAAATTATAATTAATTTTTTTTATATGTATATTGGTGATATAAACAGTATATATTAAAGATGGGTCGGATATCAAATGACTATCCTCTTATTCAGAGCCTATCCGGCCATTTTCAGCTATCCAGCTATTCAACAGTTTGTCATCACTATCTTGCCAGATAACCTGAAAGTGAAAACACTTTAATACTAATTCCCAAAATTTCAAATAAATAAGCCATAACAGTGTATATTTAAATTATATATATATATATATATATATAATATTTATATTATATTTGATAATATATATATCATTTAATATATTATAATGATCATTATTATATATATATATATATATATTGATTATATATTATATATATACATAACATATATATATATATATATATATATATATATAATTTTCTTCAGGTAATAGAACATACGAATTCAAAGTTAAAGTAAATCATATATGAGGACATAGCAACTTCCGAAAGGATGAAAGTACCTCTCCCCCATTGGGTAAAAGGTTTGGCTGGGGCATTCCTCTACACACCGCTACCCTTTGATTCATCCCTTTTGCGTTTCACCTTCTTAAAGGGATATCATTCTCACCTTTACACGGAGTTCTTGCACTCTAAAGCCCTTCCCCTTTCACCATGTACCCTCAGACTTTTCTCTGTGCCGTCTTTCTGTTTTGCCAAACACCACCTCTCTTCTTCAAAACCTCACCTCTTGTTCTTGACTGAAACTCAGGTGATGGAGCATCTCGAAAGCAAACACTACTCTATTCCCTCTTATTATGTATATAATCTATTTTCAGCTAAAGGAGGTTGATGTACATATGTAAGCAAGGATGTTGTTTGTTGCATTGTTTCTAATTTGGGGTCTTATGAATTATTTATTCTATGACTTATGCTACCTTGCCAATCTAAGATTACTTTATTTGATCTGTTTTTTGTTTTTTTTATCTTCTAGCTCTAATTACTATCCTAAATTCCTCGATTACCTAAATTCCAAAAATTTTCTCTTTTTCTTTCTCTGAAATTATCATTTTAGATGATCTCAATGTTCACTACCGAAATTTTACTTCTAGTTCTCAAAATACAAAAGGTGAACTTGCATTCCATTTCTCTAACCAAATAAACCATACCTGATCGCCTTGTAAATGAACCCAACATTCTTGATCTTTTCTTAACTTCTAATCATTCTCTTTATATTTTGATTATCCTTTAATCATCGTATTCTCTTCTATCTCTTCAAGTCTTCCGCAATAAAGATCTACGCTGTTCCCATTTGAATAATTATAGCTTCGACGAGATGCGATCCTCTCGGGCATGGACGCCTACAATCTATATTCTATCTCTTCAGTTAAAGCAAACAAATAAACAAACCTCTTTTCAACTTTGCTTGTTCTCATTCTATTCGCCACAGGAAGTTACCATCATCTTCAAACATCATAAACTCATTCCATCCCGAATCGTGCAAAATCTATTCTCCATTACACAGAAAAATATTCCTCAGTAGAAAATTCATTAATCATTCTGGTTTCTCTTCCTCACTCAATTTCTGACGTTTTACAAAAAGTATCAACTCTAATTTACTTTTCCCTTTTCCCTTCCTCTAATGTCATTCAACGGCACAGCTGCCATTTTTTCTTCTACTAAAGCCGAACTCTTTGCTTAAACATTTGCCTCTAATTTCACTATTGACTATTCCAGAGATTTTCCTCCTTCTCCACTCCCTAAAACTCATTTATGCCTAGCATTGTAGTTTCTTCAAAAGACCAAGAAGTCTTATGGTCATGATAGCATCCTTCCTGGGATCCTTAAAATTTGTGCATCTGAACTTGCATCCTGCCTTGGTAAAGTTTTCGCCTGTCTATTTTCACTTCAACCTTAGCATCCATTTCTACTAGAAACGTGCTTTCTTTGAGACTGTGCCGAAAAAGGGGTTTCCTCTCAACCTTCTAATTATCGTCTAATAAAGCCAGTAAGCCATTCATAAGGGTCAATCTTCTGGTGATATCTTATTCTTCTCTCCGAGTCTTGATCCTCTGCTCTTCGGTATCGATGAATCTTTTGCTGATGCGCCTGACATTTCGGAAACCTTCGATAGAGCAGCGCAAAGCTATGATTATAAACTTCCCTCTTTTAGTATATATCATTCTCTCTGTAGCTTTCCCTCTGATTTCCTTTACTGCCGTTTTAAGGCAGCAATTTCAGATGGCCACCGTTCATCATTTAAATCTATAAATAGTGGTGTTTCATGGATCTGTCCTATCCCAACATATTTTTTCTACGTTTCCTTAATGACATTCTCTCTATTATTTCATCACCTATCCACTACTATGCCGAAAACTCCAACCTTCATTCTCCTTTCATTTTGAAAGACATTCTACACAACAGGAAATTGTTAATGATAGAAAGGTGGTCTTGGACCAACTGATTTTTTATCTTTCTCGTATCTCTAGTTAGGACAATTAAAAAATATAATTGTTTTCTATGGCTCAAAAGCATAGTTTCTACATCTTTCTACTCTACATAATTGTCCACGAAATTATAACATCTGCACAAACACATAAACTTTCAACAGTTCTTCATATTTTGGAAGGAGTTAATGCCTCCTTGTGATGAGGTTGGTGCCCCCAACACTTCGCCGCCAGTTTGCTCGAGTGCACATTCTTCTTTTCTTCTTTTTCGGTCTTTATTCTATCAAACACAACCCCTTTTCTTCTCGACCTTATGTCTTGTTCTTCTAAGAAGATGGGTGTTCAGAGGAGCCTTCAAAATTTCTTTACCGCACTACAGTTGCTTGCTCTTTGTGGGAGTGTTGCTCTCCCTTGTATAGAATATAGCCCCACACATCTTAATGGCTCTACACGCAAGGTTTGATAAGACTTTGTTTAAAAGAAATTACTGATTGCAAGAAAAGAATTCTCAGAAACTGAGAAAATACCAGCTCCTTTGAAGTTGCCTTAGTAGCAGATGTAAAGTGAAGTTTGTAAGACAAATTATTGTTTATGTTGAGAAAAAGAATATTGTTTGTTCACAGGTGAAACGTAGAGTTTAGTTAGAGATACGCAAAATTGTGAAGTGTTTGAGAGGAGGATTCGAACATTACAACGAACGCCAGAAAAATCGGAGTTGAAGACGGACAGCAGCTTCCGTAATTGCGAAAGGGAGCAGATTTGAAGAGTGGAGACTAGGAATGAGTCTTGGGTAAGCAATAGTTAGACGGCTGGTTCCCCTACCCATCAGTAGTGGTAGATATGGTAGATAAACAGAAATAGAAAAAGTTGGAAACAACGAAGTTGAGATATTTGCATTCCGTTCATCGTCAATGTTCCACAGTATATAAAGCAAATGTCTTTACTAGTAAATGGAAAAAAATATTTTACGCACCAGCTATGATATGAGATTAAATAAACTTGTAATTTTGTTTATCTGTGATATAACAAAGTTAAATTAAACTTATAGTAAATAATTTGTTTTTGAAGAAGACTTCATTATATATACCGTGTTTAGCTATCTATTATTATCTATCTATCTATCTATTTCGATCTTTTCTTCTTATCTATCTTTTTATCATCTATTTATCTATCTTTATCTATCTTCTACTATTAATTATATATATATTACTATATAATTATTATATCTATATATATCACTATATTACAATATATTAATATATATTATTATATTATTACTTTATAGTATACGGTTTTATGTGTGTGACACGACCGTATGACTGCTTTTGTACGAGTGCCCATCCATGTCCTTTAATTTATCGTCCTGTGCTATATGATGTTCAAATTATCCTTCAGTTGTTGAGACGATTGAATGGTATTGAGATTATATATTTTTAAGTGATCTTTTTCAATTATACAAAATATTTTATATATATACTCGTTATATATATTACTATATATATATAATCATTCATAAATATATACTATATATTATTATATTATAATTATTATATATATAATAATTTTTATTATTATTTAATATATATATCTTTATATGTATATATATATATTATATATATATAGTTAATTTAAATTTTATCTTATATATATATATACATTAATATTATTATATCTATATAATAATATATTATATTATATATATATATATATATATACTATATATATATATATAATTTATATTATATATATTATATATACTATATTATATTCTATATTAATATTTATTAATTATTATACTATTTAGTATATACTATATATATTTACTTATATTATATATTATTATATATGTGTGTGTGAGTCGTGTGTGTTGGTGTGTGTGTTGGGTGTGTGTGTGTGTGTGTGTGTGCGCGGCGTGTGTGTTAAAAAGTTATAAATATGATTTTTCTTTATTTGTGATTTACAAAAATTTACTAAAATAAAAGTTTTTAAATTTGATTCTCTTTTGAAGGTTTAAGCTCCAATCTTATAATTCAACAGCCGTTCCTCCATTAAACAAGCCGCTTGATGCAAGAGCAAATCCAGTGGAATACCGTGGACAGATGGTCCTCATGACTTAATTGGAGTGATGTGGTAAGGACGATTTGACTCAGATTATGCGTTTTTCAACCAATCTACGATTAAACAAAGGCGATTTTTTTCTTCGAGTTTGAAGATTTAATGTCTTGATTTGTGTTATGTAAAGTTTTACTTCTATTTCACTCCTTTTCCAAACTAGTTATTAAATATTTAATTCAATTAAAATGGTTTCTTTTCCGATAGATATATTATATATATTATATATAAATCTATATTATATTTATATTATTATATATATATATATAATATTATTTATTTATTATTATATTATAATTTCTATATATCGTTTGCATCCTTGGTGTATTTTTTAAGGTTATAAATGACACATATAAATATTGGGGGTTGACGTGATTGGTAATTCGTTAACTGTTCGTATTGCAATTAATGACAAGGCGAATTTCCCAGTGGACCGAATAGGAGGGGGGGGGTTAATCAACATGTTCGTCCGTGTTGATTTCACTACTTTGTTATTATTGCAATGACGAACAGTAAGAATTACACATCGTCACACCTCACTTATATATTGATTATGTTCTTTATAATCTTAATATAACACCAGGATAGAAAAGGAATAAACTTCTACGTCAAAGTGTAATAACTCTGATATTATATTATAATTTATTAATATATTATGTTATATTTATATATAATATATATATATGACTTTTTATATTATATTTTTAATACGAATATTTATATTATTTTATATGATTTTTATTATATATATAATATATATTTGTTATACTTATAATATATTTATTATATAATATATTATTAATATAATATATATATATATATATATATATAATATATATATATAATTATATAGTATATATAATATATTATCATTTTATATTTATTATTATATATCATATATATATTTTATATATATATATATTATATTAGTATATTTATATACTATATATAAATATTATTTTAGAGAAAGGGCTGATAATGGCGGGAACCATTTAAGACCGAATCGGAACAGATGGTGAAATATTAGATTTAGGTGTGCGACTTAAATGTGGAATAAAATATGTTGAACCTTTATGTAATACGCTTTAGGCATTGACGCAAACAGATCGCAATTCGAGAAGATTGGAGAAGTCGGGCCTGAAATAATGATTGTAAAGCTTTTAGCCTTTCATGGAAGTAAATAATTATATAGGTGGAATACGCAAAATTGTGTGACCACTCCATACAAGAATTTTAACGACCTTCCTACAGAGGACAGAACAATGAGATCTGTTAAAAAGGTTTGAGGCCAGTTTTAAGAAGGAATTATGAGATTGGGATGAAATAATACAGGATATAGAAGCGTGTGAAAGATTGGTTGTGTTATTTTGAAACGGTGGTTTTGTTGAGGGAGATTTGGTTCTATTAGAACTTGCGGAATTAAGTTATTGAGGATGGTAAATTTTGTCTTCTTTGCTCAATTAGGAAATAAACGAAATCGAGGGTCGTAACGTACATCTTTCTATCATCTTTATATTTTGTTTTGTGGAATGCCTTTCCAACTGAAAGAGGTATTGAAAAATAGAGATGTCGGTATAGGAGTAGATAAATAATAGAGTGACAAGTTGAAGGACATGATTGAAATTGGTGAGCAACAACAGACTTACGGTTTAAGATGGACGGTGTTCGTCGCTTAGAGTTGTATTGAGCCCGAAGGAATCAGAAGTTCCAAAGAAATAAAAAAAATGAAGTTTGATTCTAGTTGTTGTACAGTTATAGAGAAGCAAGGGCGGACCTAGAGGTTAGAGAGCAGGAAGTCCCAGCGAGAATGAGATTGAGTTCAATTCTTGCCAAAATCATCCGTTTTGTAGATTTAAAAATTTGAGGACAGGTTAAAGCCTAAGGGTGTTAGATTTCGGGTCCTCCCTATATCGGCTGTGGATCAGAGAATTTCCTGAAGATGGAAAGAGAATTTGGTTGGAGAACGAGTGGTCAAAAGCAACGTGAAAGTTTTGAAGACTGGATTTAAAATTAAGCAATTAATGCCGTCAATTAGCAGTAGCTACATTTTTAGATGAATTTCAATGATAGCCTAGAGTGAGTTTGGGAAAGAGATGGAAATGGTGCGGCTTCAGTTCGTCTTAAGTTAATAAACCAAAGGTATGAATGATATTCTTTGGGTAAATTACATTTGTGATCTTTTAAGAACAATTAGGATTAATGCGCGAATTGCAAGTAGGAAATCCAATCATGAGTTTTGAAGACTCGGCTATCGACACAGAAAGCAATTCCTGTTCATTCAACGACCACATATTTATCAACTACATAACTAGCATTCCCAACTCTGGTGGATACTATGTATTTGGTCTTTCCAACACGTTAAATACGTGATATATATATTATTTATATTCATATATTTTATATATATTATATTCATATCTATATATATTATTATATAGTAATATATTTAATAATTTCCGGAGTACATATGCCCATGCATTCACAAGCAGTCATACAAATTATATTCATTATTATCACTGAATTTTGTCTATTAACAAATGAATCAATTCTATGAACCCGAGCAAAGGAATTCGCAGGACGAAAGATTCCTCAGACTTTTTTTTTTTTATTAATCGAAAATATTTTAAAACCCTATAGCAACTTCTCTCGTGATTTTATTTATAACTGTTTATTCTTATTTTTTTCGTATGTAAATTATCTTAGTATTTTTGGTGTCTGTTGTGGAAAAGTTTGCCTCATATTTATTTATTAATTTTGTTATTATTATTTCTTATTAAACCCTTTTTCGAATTAGGTCATAATGATAATAATCGAATTTGTTTTAGTTTATTTTTTTTACTATTTTATATTATTTTATTATTATTATTATTATTATTTGTGTGTTGTGTTATTATTATTTTATGATTATATATTATTTTATTATTCTTATTTTCTTTTATTATTTATTATTGTATGATTGTACAATAATTTGCTATTACTAATTTGTAAGTTGTACATGTAAATGTATTAGTGTATATTATCATATATTATATAGTATTGTATTATATATAATTTTGTTATATATATATATATATCTTATTTATATATTATATTATATTATATTATACTATCTTATATTATCGCGACTCCAGTAACTTTTTATTACTCGTGCTCTCTCTCTCTCTCTATCCTGTATTATAAATATTATTATATATATTTTTATATTATTAGTATATATATGGTGGTTTTAATTATATATTATACTATATATCTATTTATTATATTTTATATATTATTATATATTAAATCTTTTTATATATTGCTGACAAGATTTTTATGCAACATTTCTAAGTTGATTCATGTTAACTAATTACTTATATATTTATATATTATATGGTGTTGGTGTTGGGTTTCTAAATGGAATCCTTATTCTTAGTGTGTGTGATGTGTTGTGTGTGGGTGATTTTATTTGTTTTATTATATTTTTGTATAAATTATTATTATATTTGAGGTAATTGCATCAGTATATTGCACAATTCAATATAAATTATAGTGGTGGTGGTGGGTTAGTTTTATTTTCATTTAGTTTTGTGAACAATTTGTACTGCGATTCAGACGGTCGTCCGCCTCGATTTGGGGTAGTGAGTGCGGCCGTTGTTTAATTGGGTTTAAAGCGTTTTTAATGGGTTTTTCTTATTTTTTAGTTTTATTTTGCTTTTTTTTATTTATTTATATTTCAAATAATAAGAAAATTTTTTCGTAACATTATTGATTAGTTGTGCAGCATAGAAGTTTCTGTGTAATGTACTCTGGTTTGTTGCTGTGTACCGAGTCAGTGAGTCTCTGATATATTATAGTGTATATATATATATGTATATATTATATATATATATATTATATATATTATTATTTTTTTATAGTATATTATTATTATATTCTATGATTTTATAGTTTATTATAGTATTATTATAATAGCAGTAGTACAGAATCCGGCACACACGATTAGAATAGTGCGTTCCTATAGGTCTCGGAGCGCTTGTTGTTTTTGAGTGAGACTTGACCGTCATTGTGTAGAGGGAGAGTAGTTAGTGTTTTGTAATCGACGGAAAGGACATTTTTTGAAGGTTGTAGTTCTGTGGCGTTCTCTTACCTCTTTCTTCTTTCTCTCTCTCTTTCTTTTCTTTTTTCCTCTCTCTTATTCCCTCTCTCCCTCTCTCTTTTAATTTCGTTTTGTGGCCATATTATTTGTTTATTGTTTTATTTTTTTTTATTTATATTATTTTTTTATTTTATATTTTTTTTTTTTGTGATATTTATGCTGTTGAATTTGTATTGTGATTGCTGCTACTGTTGTTTGTATTTTTTTTTGTTCTATTTATTTTTTTTATATTTTATTTTTTATAAATTACCTTTATTTTTATGATTTTTGTTTCTAAATTTGTTTAATTTTATGTTGATTGTTTTAACTATTTGTTTAAATTAATTTTTTTTATTATTTTTATTTATTTATTTTTTATTTATTTTTTATTATTATTATTACTAATGTGGAAGGTTGTGGGTTTGTATTTAAATTATGGAGAGGCATACCACGGTGAGTTTGATGGCATATATGGATAACATTTCTTGGTTGTTGAATAAAATTGTGTTTTGGCGCTTTTGTTTTAATTTCGCGTTCAGTTTTACTGCCTTTGGTGGTTTGTATGGCGCTGACGTTGATTGGCAGTGAAGTTTGATGCAATTGAGTTCTATCATTAAGTTTTCCATTTGAGTTGTTAAATTAGTTGTTCTGCATTGAATTGTGCAATTTAAGTTGATATGCGAACTGAGTTGTATGTTTGTAGTGTTGCCTTGATTTTATTTATAAGTTTATTGACGCTTAAGGTTCTTTTGTTATTAAAACAACTTTGTTCCTGTTTAATGGGTGTATAGGTTTATTAATCTTATAGTATGTTTACTATTTTGTAATCAAAATTTTTTTTTTTCAAACCAAATATTTTTTCCATATTATGTATGATTATATTATTTTTTTATTTATATTTATTATTGTATTTGTTTTTATTTAGTATAGTTAGTTCTATAATTTATATTGTTTATTTTTTTTAGCTAATATTTATTTTCTATAAAATTTTATTTGTTTTATTTGGTCGTCTTTTTATATTTTTCTTCATTATATGATTCAATAGATATTTTAACTTTTGGTGCCTTTTCAGCTCGATTTCTGTCTACAGAAGTTTTTTTAGTTTCTGAGTATTATATTGATTTATACGTACCGCTTCGTCGTATGTTTCGGATGTTTATTTTTTGTTTTAAAATTGATTATAATTATTTAAATATATATGGTTAATTTTCTTCTTTTTTTCTTTTGTCTATTTTTATTTTTGGTTTGTATTTTGATTTTAGTATGTAAGGTGTTATGCTTCCTGCTGTAGGCGTTGTGGTGGTTCTTGTGTAACCGATTTCAGTTGCTGAAGTGATGTAACCGCCCGTAATATTATTGGTCAGTCCCCTACTGGTGTCGCCCATAGTTAGCCGGTAAATATTTATATTAGGAACCCAATCCGATGCTAAGAGGTTCTCTTACCGGGAACTTTTGAAGCTCGGGGGAATATTCTTAAGACCTGACAGTAATCAATATATAATGTCCTTTTTATCATTTTTATTTAATAAACATTGTTTAAGGTTCTTTTCTTTTTATTTTTTATTAATTTGTTTTATTTGTATTTCTAAAAGCACGTAATAATAAAAAAACTAACCTTTGATGTCCAGGTGCGATGTGTACTAGTTTTGCTGTCTTCTTTATTCCGGATACTAAGTTTTTCTATACAACATTTGGGCTGTGGAAGCACATCCAATTTTTTAATATTATATATTATATATAATATAATATTATTATTATTTATGATATTTTAATATATAGTGGTATTACTATCAAGCTTCTTTGTTCAAGCGAGAAGTAACTTGAATGCATTAATGTGATATTTAAATTTTTTTATTTTATTTAATATTAATATTTTATTTTTTATATCAAATATGAACGGGTGCCCCAAAATTTTATATTATTAATTACATGGTTTAAAGAAGATTTAAATATTACGAATTTTTTTTTAATTAAAATATTTAAATCTTAGTTTAAATTTCTATGCTATTTTGACTGCGGTGTTTATGGGCTATAATAAGAGCTATTTGGTACTGTTGTGGGTGTGAGTGGGTAATTCTATATATGTATGATCTTAGAGATAGATGTAGATAGTGATACTATGATAGTAAGTAGATAGATGATATGATATGTGATGTATGATAGATTGTGTGATTAGTCTTGTGTTTTGATGTAGTGTGATAGTTTAGATAAGCTAGATCATTACTTAGTTGCGAGTATATTTGTAGTAGAGACTGGATAGTAGTTTCGTAGATTGGTAAAAGTGTTAAAGCGTATAAGACGTTGGGAGTGAATCTTGGGTAATGGGCACATGGCTAAATTTTAAAAATCTATAAATTTATTAATTTTTTTGAGTTTTATCATGTTAATATTTATATATTGATATATTATATTTTTATATTATTTTATTATTTTTTATATATTATTTATTTTATGGATTTATTTATTTTGTTTTATTAGCTTTATTGTCGTTAATTTTATTTATATAATTTTATTATTATTATTATATATATATATTTTATCTATAATATATAATTATATTTTTTTTTTTTATTATTTTTTATTATTTTTCTAGTTTTATTTTGATTTTTTAGTTTCTTTTATATATAGCCCTGTTTATTTTTATTTTTTTATTATTATTTATTTACTTTATTTTTTGTATTTTTTTTGGATTTTTATTTTTTTATTTGTTTTTTATTTATTTTTTATAAATTTATATTATTTTGTTTTTTTTTATTGGTTATTTATTTTATTTTTTTTATTTTTGTTTTTTTATTTTTTTTTTTATTTTGGTTTATTTTATTTTATTTTTATTTGATAATTTTTTGATTTTACGGTTTTTTTCGCCTGGGAAAGTTGAACGTCTTGGCTCGGATCCGGATTTGGTTTTGCTGCAGTTGCCAAACATTTCCTTGAGGATTTATGTAGTAGTTATATCATTTCATGGGTTCTCAAAAAATGTGTTCTAGTTGTGTTTGTGGTTTTGTTTTTATTTTCTTTTGGTATATAAGTGGGTGGGTGTCCATTGGTTTTATTTCCAATTTTTGGACTTCATAGTTTTTAGGTGGTTAGGGTACGTTGGTAATTTAGTGTTTTATATGGTATTTTAGATGTCTGGGGTTGTCCGTTGTTTTGTTTTGTAGTTTACATAAATTATTTTAGTCACGCGTGTCGTTGACTAAACTGAATTTATTATTAATTATATTTAGTTTCAATTTTCCTAGATTTTATAATTTTTGTTGTTTATTTAATTAGAAATGCTGGCCCATTTTCTGTTGATTTGGTAGTGTGCATAGTTATTCAGCATCGTTGGTTCTATTGCGCTTCACCCGTAAAGGTGTACCGTTTTAGCCGGTTTTGTACCGACCATTTCATGTAAAAGTTCTTTTTCGATTATGCGTGGGAGTGGAGAAGTGGTTTTTGGTAAGCAGAAATCTTCGGCTGGTCTTAATAATCGCTCTCCGCCTTGTGTTTTTTTGATCAGTGATATTCCGTAGCCGGTAGACCCGGTTGAATGGTTATTGCCAGCTTTTGCGCTATTTGACCACCCAACGCCGCTCGATTTTTAATTTCGTGATTAAACGAAACGCTTTTTTTTTTTTTTTTTATATATGTGTGTGCTTGGTGTAGTTCTTTTCGTGGGGTCACGTCTCTTCCGGAGAGATTCATAGTTCATTGTCCAGTGATTTATGGCCCCGTGTTCTGTGAGTATTGATTCATTTATAATGTAACAATTTAAATCAGTTATTAGAATCTTGTGGATTGAAGTTAACTATATCTTTATATATATTGATAGTAATAGCTACCTTCGAGAATTTCAGATCTACGGAGTGGTTCTGAGCTTCGAGACCCATATTAGATAGGCTACGATTTCCCGTTCAGTAGTTGAAAAGACGGAAAAAAAGCTCATGACGTATGCAGCAGCGTCAGGAAATTATGGTTGAGCCCTTACATATGAAGCGGCCTCTATTTGATATTAATTTTATTTTTTGATATATATTATCTACTGTTATTATTATTTTTGTTTTTGTTTTAAACCATTTCTCCCTTTTTTTTGGTGGGGGGGGCTTTTTCGCATGTGTTGGCAGCATTTTTGTCCTTTGTCCAGAACCTTGATTCCTGAGCAATTGCTGGTCAGGGTTTCTCAATCAAAAGTAAAGGGGGTTGTGCCCTGTCGCCTAGAGCTATGCGTAAGGTCTTAATATGTCTTGTTCTGGCTGTTCGAAGTTCTTCTTCGTTCTTATTATATTCTATATATTATATTATTAATATATATTATTATAATTATTATATATATATATATATTATATATATATTTATTACTTTATATATATATATGGACATTTTAAGTGGTTGACTCGTGTTCATTTATGTGAGGTATTTGGTTGTTAGGTTAGTTAGTTAGGTTAGGTTAGGTTAGGTTAGGTTAGGTTACGTTAGTTAGGTTAGGTAGGTTAGGTTAGGTTTAGTACATTTAATTTTTTGTTTGACCTGTGTGTGTTAACGATACATAATATATATATATCTTATTAATATTATACTATAATTCTACTTTGTATAATATAATATATATTTATATTATTATTTTTTATTTATATAATATATTTTATAGCATTCATAGGGCCATCGTGTAAGTTAAAATAACTGACGCTAGTTAGTTCTCTATTGATAATAAGAGTATGCTTTACTCAAATTAATGATTCACATTAGATTCTTTCTGTTTATGATTAAGTACATTTATTGAGAACTAGGTGTAAATGAACTTCAGAAACTAAGGAATAAAAGACTAATCACCCGTTCATCGATAGCTTTTTATATACTGAAATTAAATTTGATAGGTTTCTTCAAAGCTTATAGATATATATATTATATACCATCTATCATCATACTCATGATCTACCTATTACCTATCCGGATTGTATAGGTGAAGAGTGGTAGTTAAAACTACACGGCTCAAGATTGTAGTTTTATATCTTGAGCTCTAGATTCAGATAGATAGCCTTCTCACTTGCCTCGGACGTTTTCCCTTTAAATAATGAACTGTCTAGTCAAAATAATATATTCCCCTAGGTTTATTCAGTATAGGAACTGAGAGTGAATCTCATCTATTGAGATATATTTCGTCAATGTAGTTTCTATCGCCTGGTGCTATAATGTTACTCTCCACAAGCTACACTCTCACACAACCCTTTCTTCCTCGCTGTTATGCACCGTCTTCTCACCTTCTCGCTATAATTAATATAGCACTTTAAGCGTTCGTTTATGTCATCTAGGTATTTTATTACATCATTTCCTCGGCCTTCGTACTCTTTTTTTCTAGAGGTCTCCAGAACGGGGTGCCGACTTGCTACTGATCACATTCCTGTGCACACATTGAGTACATCCTCTTTTAACAATACCGAAAACTGTCTGTCAAAGCACTTTGTCATATTCAAAACTCCAGGAACAATCGTTATATATTTCTTTTATTTAGCTTTCTAACCAACCATACCAACTGTCCTTCTAAAATGAATTTACTTCCTCTCAATTTATTATCTAAATTTAATTCATCCTAATATACAAATCAACCACTTTAAGAATTGTTACTTATTGAAGATAACAGTTGAATGTTATATAATGATTCTATACCTCTTATCCAGACCATAGTTTCTATAATATATTTATTTTCATTTGAACAATGTAACAAAATTTACGTATCAAATTGCTAAAACTAATAATTAGATCCTAGGATTGATATAATGTAATACTCATCACTAGTATTCAATTTGTCTGTGCTTATTGATGCAGTCCAACTGATAATCTTCACAATCCCTTCATCAACTGCTATTATCATGTCATCATACGATAATATAATATCGGATCTTTCACGTGTGTTTATGATCGTGTGACCTTGCAACTATTACCTTTATTCTTCGAACTGAAGTCTCGATATTCAATGATTTCATGAGTTTCTGTATCATTGGCAACCTCGTGCAATCTGTAGGTACGTATATAAACCGACCTGATCGTACAAATTGCCCAATTAAATTTTTATAAAGAAACTGTGTCTTCGGTCATAGGTGTTATGTGTGTTACGATCAACGCAAATGTTCTTTAGATAAATTGAAACTCACTATCTGATCCCTAATGATTTCGGATATAATAAAGTCCTTTACGTTTGTAATGTCTCCTCGCTCGATGCATGTGTTCCTTAAAATATAAACCTATATCCAAACTCTCAAGGTATGTTATAAATAATAATATCCTGTGAGGTGTATGTATTGATTTTTACTACTATAAAATTTAATTAATCTCTCGGATGACGTAATGCGTAATATTAACTGTACTCAGCTAATTCTCTGAAGTGGTGATGATTACATTAAGTTATATTGATGCTGTCGTCATTGTAGTTAGTGTAGGTGGTTCATGTGGTTTAGGGGACTAGCTCGTAGTTTCAATATTAGTAGTGAATTACCTAATGTGGTGACGTATTTTATTTGCATAGTAGGATATATATAATAATTAAATTAAATATATACATAATATAATAAATAAATATAAGTTATAAATATAATATTTATAATAACAAAAAAATTTATTTATATATATTAATAAATAATATTTTTTATATAAATAATTATTAATATTTATTTAAATTACTTAATGTATTAATTAATTTATGATATAATAGATAATATTATTAATTAAATATATAATATAATATAAATAAATTAATTATAATAATATAATACTATATAAATAATTTAATATTATATATTAATAATAAATATTAATAATATATTATATAGTTTTATTATTTAATTATATAAATTACTTAATAATATTAATTATATATATATTATAATACTAATACTATTAAATTTAAATTAAAGTAATATAATATTTCTATATAATACATATATATAATTGTAATAATTATATATAGTATATGAATATTTAAATATAATTATCTTATGTATTTTACTACATTTCAATAAATTGATACTATAATGCTCTTTTGCATTTGCACTATTGTGTATTAAGTCCTAAAAGTGGACAATATTATTCTTTAAGTTAGTTTTGCAATAAGTTGTCATATAGAATTACGGTATAGATTGATGTAGTAAACCATAGTATATTCTTACCTATGCTGATATGTGCTTTTTATCCTCGAATACTTTTGATCTAAATTTTTTGAGTATTTTGTTTCTATACATATAACAATTAACAAGTTTAATGATAATTGGCAAATAATATTTTTTGTAATAATATATCGGTGTGCTGAGGTATACTGCGTCTATATTACTCTAATATTTGTTTTATTCCTCACAAATAAATGTACGAAGACTACTAACATTCTTATTTTTATTCCAATTATGTTTAAATAAGATTTCACAGTTAATATTCTACAACAAACTTTCTTTTGTTAGTGACATTTATATAACATTAATATATGTTTTAGATAAGTAAAACTTAGAATGTTAGCATTTGGAAATCACAATCACCTTATTTTAAGTATTTGTACCCTCAATTTCAAGTGTTATTAATATTTATAGTGAGTTTTCTTTTTGGATTATTTGAGCTGGTTTCATGCGTGAGCTAGTGATGTTATTTTCATAATTTCAGGTAGTATTTTCTGAATATTTGTAAACATAAGAAAATGTTTTCTTAACAAATATGAAACGATTTAACATATGTTTTGTATAATGTTTATTGCAACTAATATAACAATTTATTTTCAATAATATGTGTTAAATTTCAAGGGATTAGGAAATACAACTTTCTTTAAACCAAGCGCACCCTACGCAACTACACATACACTCTACACAACCACACACACATCAACCAACACATATATGATTATATAATTTTATATACAGAATTTATATAATTAATATAATTTAAGTTATAAATATATTAATTTAATAATAATTATTAATCATGAAAATAATTTAATAATTAATTTTATATATATATGAAAATGATAGTTTTTAATATATAAATTACATATTATATATTCTAATATTATTTAAATATTAAATAATAATTAATAATTATATATTAATCATATAAATATATCAGCTATATATAATAAAAATTACATTTACAGATTTTTATATCATAATTTCTTCCAATCAATTCTCTGACTAATGGATAGAATATAATTATTGAATACATCATAATAAGATTCATCAAGTTCTTGTACTGATTTATGAAATAGGACGTGAGATGCCTGGCATTGTACGATTACAAGGAAAGATCAATAATTTGCTAATTCTTTGTTTTGCTCGGGACATACAGAAAAACCATAAATTATATATATAGAATAATAATTTTAATTCAAAGTTATGAATATAATATTTATAATATTAATGATAATATTATGAGAATTTACAATTTTTATTATTAAATAATTATATATATATATTATTTATATTATATTATTATTTCAATATCTTACTAATTATAAAAGAATAGAATTATTATAGTGTTTTAAATTAATATATTTAATAATATTATAAATTTATATATATATAATTAATTAATATTATAATTTGTTTAGATAATATATATTAATATAATTAAATATAGAACTATAATAATTAATAATTATAAATATTAATATATCTATAAATTAAATTATTATATATTATTTAGTGGAAAGTTTAATATATTATAATATAATTAATAATAATAAGATAATAATATATATAATAATTCAAATGAATCATAATTATAAAAATTAATAGATTATAAATTAAATTAATTTTCTATAATAATTAATATAAAATATATAATATATATTATATAATATTATCTTAATAATATATATAATTATATATATTAATAATTATTAATTAAATTAACATTAACATATATTTATATTCTAATATATAATTTTATATAATTAATAATATTTTGTAAATTTTTTATTTTCGTTTGTGTTTTTGTTATTGTATTTTTAGAAGTTTACGTACAGACCCACCAGTTCACCGAAAGTAAAAAGCCCCTGGGTAATATTAACTCCAATGGTGTTGTCCTGGTCCATTAATTAATTTTATTTATAAATAGTTTGCAAAAGGGTATTGAATTTAGATGTCGAATATAGTATATATTTGCTAAAATAATTAAGTCAAAATTGTAAAGGTGGACTCCCGTACTCATACCATTCATATTGATATATCAATATACTGAATATAAAATTTTGAATTATTAATATCACTAATTAAAATGAAACGAAAGTGTTGAAAACTATATACATTATATTACCCATATTATTAATATTATAATCCAATTAAACAATAATAGTTATTAAGACCAATAATATTAGCAACATTTTTTAAATTTTAATAATAATTTTATAGATATACTGTTAATTAATAATTTTTCTAATATTACAATAATTTAATAATATTTATTCATAAATATATTATCAACATTAATTTATAAATAATTGAGAGTTACACTAATTTTATTTAATAAATATTTATATCGTTGATAATAAGTAAGGGGACTTGTGAATAATAATAATAAAAATAATTAATGTAATTAATAATATTAAGTATAATAGTATGACATAATTATTTTTTTAAAATAAATTATAATTTATATAATATTATAATTAATTTAATCTGTAAAGTTATTTATAAATTTAATTAATTAAGTTAGTGATCTAAGGATTAGCTAGTATTAGAAATATAGATATAAGAATAGTAATAGAAAGATTAGGATTATAATATAATATAATATAGATAGATATGATATATAAACACATCGCACCACAACAGGAAATCTGAGATATAGTTGAGAGCATTTTATTTTATAAAATAAAATCGCGTCCCAAGTTAAATTTGAAAATGTATAAGACTATTAAATATATAGTCTGAAGAATTATCTTTATTTATAGATCTTGATTAGGATTCGCCTTCCTTCCGTGTAGTTCAAATTTATAATGATATTTATATATAAATATGTGAAGAGTGATAATATAATATTGTTGGATATTATCGTGAGAGTATGGACCAAGTTCTTCAGATTCTAGTATGTATTCGACTTTTGTAGTGTTTCATCGTTACTTGTGCTTATCTATCCTATATATTCTAAATTATTCTATTTTTGCCTCCAGCATTATTCTAACATCTAATAATATTAATTTTCAATAAAATGAATTCTACTTCCATATTCTTAATTTACTATTTCAATGCTATTCTCTATTTTCAAATCTTTTCTCAATGTAGATTCTATGTATGTTATCACGGATTTGTGTTTTCATTCTTGCCAATATGGTTAATATGGAATTCCGTGTTAGGGGTTGTAACTACCTGTGTGAATTATAACTTCTAAGTAAGCAACTATGTTTTGTATAATAATTATTCTACTCTCTATAAAAATCCAATCTCCAATAAATTATTTAATAATTTATACCTTTTTTGATAGCTAACTCTGTACGTTACTCCTCATTGGTTTTTAAGTTCAATTAATATCTAACCAATTTGAACTGAATCATTGGACAATGGTAACGAATTTAAATTTGGCAGAATCCGTTCGAGTAAAAACTTTCAATTTTACAAGTAATGATATAATTTCAATATCATTAGTTACCTGCTGACCAGATGATTAGATCTGCCATCATTATAATCATGATCATCACTGCATGGAAAGTGTTTGTGTTGATGGGCGACATTGAAGGCTAGTTAAAGAGTAACTGTCTATATATACTTATAAAATTCTTAGATTTCACTTTCATATGAGTTGAATTGGATTTTTTATCATATTTTCTCATACTATATCGTATACATTACTAAACAGGTAGTAGTGCTAGATGCCTTGCCTATGCATTTCAAGCAGCGATGGTTTTGACCCCGGCAATCGCGCATTGCAGTCTACTTGTACTTCTTTCACATACGTTATGTTTGGCATATAGTAGATTGTGTCATCTAAATTTCTTTTATATGCCTCCTCCTGCTAGTAAAGGCCGGTCCCAATTCGACCAGGTTATAAACATATCAGCACTAACCATTATAGTCGAAACGTCCCATACGTTAGTTTTGGAGAGTGATCAATCACGGAATATGGGGATAAAATATAGTAATAATGGTAGGTGTATCATTCTTTATTGTGAGTAAAGTTATAGGGCCATATGACGTTAATCTGGTGAGTACTTTGATAGAAAAAGGTTATTACTTATATACATGTGGGAAAGGATGTTGTCCGTGCCCTCACCCTCTTCAATAGATGGTGAGGTACTGCGGCTGAGAGTCATATATAGTGTGATGTTTATTATTATTTAGTAGGTATTAAATGTAGTTGATTTATATATATGTTATTTTCCCATTCTGTGTTCATAAGGCCGCCAACGTTCCACTTCTAGTTTCGGTACTATATTCCTTATGAATATTACTTCATGATTGTTAATTTAACATTACTTATCCATTTTTTATTCCGGTTACTTCATTTATGTTATTAATATATCTTTTTATACTATATATATATAAGATTAATTTAATACTATGATTACTTATTCTATTATAATATTATATTTATATTAAATTAATACATATATAAAGTATAAAGTCTTTAAAAATGTTTTTGAACAAATATATATTAATTAAACTAGATATTAATTAGATATATATTTTACCTATGCAAGTTTTATTATTATTAATATTACTATTAATATATATATATATATATTTAAAGTTTATATTAATATATTCTATATATATTATATTATCTATCATTAATATTTTATATTATATTATATATATATATATATATATATATTTTAATTATAAATTAATTATATATATATATTAATACTTTTTTATATTATATATGTTATTATTATTATATATATTTAATTATTATATTAATTTCTATTTATGACTCATACTTAAATATTATATATTAAATATATTCATTAAAAATATATATTATAACTTTATTTAAGTATATTAATATATATTATTAATTATTTATATACTATATAAAGTATTAATAATATTTATGATATATATATATTTATATAACTATAATACTATATTAATATATATATATTATATTCAATATTATAATTAAATTTATATTATATTATATTATATATATTATATTAATAGTAAAGAAGGAAGAAGGAGGTTATTTATATATATATATTTAATACTATATATTTATTATATTATTAGTTTAGATTATATTATATATATGTTATTAATTAATTTTAATGAATAGTTGTCTAAATATTTATTATTAAATAGGAAATATATATTAATAGATTTTGATCTGTTACTTATTTTATAAATAAATACTCTTATACTATAGTTATTATAAATATTATATATATGATGTTATATTATCAAATGTACACTTATTATCTGTGAAGTAGTTAAAATTTATAAAATATATAATACACACTCTAATATTTAATAAATAATCATTTATTTATAAATGGAATATTATTAACTTATTAAATTTTAATATTATTACTAATTATAATATATCATGTTTTAATATTTATATTAAATTACTATATAATTATTAATTTATTTGTATATTATATGTTCTTATTATAATTAAATTTTTTTAGTATGTACAATTTTATTTTAGTGTGTTTTAAATAATTATATAAATATTTTTGAATATTATTTATATATAGTATTTATGTTATAGGTTTTAATTAATAGATAATAGGTAAATAGGTATTAAAATTTAATAAATGTTAAAGTTATTATTTATTCAATTATAAAATATATATTGTTGAAAATATGGGATTACGTAGATTTAAATTATATATTTAATATTATCATTATATTCTAGATATTCTTCATAACCCCATTATAATATTATTAATATTAATTATTTTATATATACTAATATATATAT
>JABUQX010114142.1:0-10993 GCA_015478945.1 Trachelipus rathkii
CGGTAGTATTCGTTCAGTTATCAATTTGGGTGTTGCTCGTTTTCGCATTTATCGATGAAACGCTTTTCGCGTTTTCGTTTTTAATATATATATATATATATATATATACTATATATATATACTTATATAACATATCGCTATATATATATAACAACATATATATATATAACATATATATATATATATATATATATATATACTGTATGCTTCTTTCATATATATATATATATATCGCATATATATATATATATATATATATATATATAATAACATATATATACTATATATATATATATATATATATACGCACCCGGTGCGTTCGGCCAACCATAGGCCAGGCCCACAACCATACCCCCCTCTCCCAAAAATCGGCCATTCATTCCTATTATATATCCTTCTTTTCATCTCTACAAAATCACATTCCTTTCTGCAGACATTCTTTACTAACTCAATCCATTTTTTCTTTGATATTCACACCAGTCGATTCCGAGCACTCTCAACATTATACATCCACTTAACTAACCGACTTTCATTCATCCTTTCCATATGACCAAACCATTTTAATACGCCCGTTTGTTCTTTCATTTACGCCTTTCTTCACACCACACAACTCCTCAATACGTTCGTTCCTCACTTTATCAATTCTTCTCACACCTAACACTCCCCTAAGCTTATTCACCTGAAAATATTGCCCCTTAGATCTATACCTCTATCACAACTATACATTAACGCCGATAGCAACATACCCTCATGCAGTACAATAACGCTTTCAAGACTTAGTCCCTTTACATTCACCAAGGATTTAATCCCATCAACTACTTTCCAACAATTCACAACTTTTCTACTACACCCTGCATCATCGTCTCATTTTTCATTCAACATATAACCTAAATATTTAAACTCAGATACTTGTTGCAATTTCTCACCATCCAACATGATTTCACAACGCGGATCTCCTCTTTCACTACCATCACCCTACTTTTATTTACATTCTCTTTCAAACCTTTACTTTTACACACAATACCAAACCACTCTACCAATCCACTTTCTTCAAATCACCACACAATACCAAATCATCAGCTTACAATAAGCAGGGCACCCTGAACTCTCTTTCATTTTACACCATTTTAACACCCTCTCCTACCGCATTTAATTCTTTCATCACCTCATCCATATGCAAGTGAAAGAACTACGGGGACATATCACATCCCTACCTCACCCTACTATTAATATTAAACCATTCACTTTCCACTTTATTTATTCTTACACAAGCTTCACTACCGACATAAATACTTTTGATTCCATTCAGAAACCTACTACCAACACCATATATTATTACCACCTGCCACGAAGCTTCCCTATTAATCCTGCCATTCCTCTGTTGCACGTCTTCTCTCTCATTTTCTCACATTTGATTCAATTTAAAAATTTGATTTACACATTCTCTGTTGCTTCTAAATGCACCTTGTTCTTCATCAATCAGTCTCTCTGTCACTCAACGAACCCTTTCAACCAAATTATCAGCATATATCTTCCCTATAACACTTTATAATGCTAATTCCCTATAGTTCCTACAGTTTCCCTTATTCTTATATAAGGGAACTATTATTGCTTTCTTACAATCTTTCGGAACTATAAACGCCTATAACATAAACGCTTTGTTATACAACTTTCATATCCTGTGAAACACAATCTCGCCTCCATTCTTGATCACTTCACCAGTAATTCCATCTATACTTGCTAATTTACCATTCTTCAGCTTTCTCACTCTACCTATTACCTCCTCCCTACTTATTACCTCATCCCCAAAATATTTATTTCTTGTTATGCTGCAAATTTTCGAAGTGTTTAATCCACACTCTCCTAACATCCATTTCATTATTCACAAAAGTATCATACATATTCGTTAGTTTATGAAGATTTCCCTTACTCTCGTTCGTACTTTCTTCCAGAAGAACTTCCTATTCCCTCGTAAATACTCATTCATCCTCAATCCAAACAGTTCATTTATCTTTTTAATCCATATGTACGCAATTTTTCCTCTTTTCCTCTTTTTATATTTCTATACACCTTTCTTTCTAAACCTCATCATTGGCTTTTAGCTTATTCAACCAAGCCTCTTTTTTACTTTTAACCGCTTGCATAACCTTTTCATTCAACTACTCACTATTGACATTTTTACTTACTACTTTAGCACAACCACATAAATCCTTTGCACTACTAACAAAAGCTTTCTTCATTTGCGTCCAGATTTGCTTAGTTTTATTTGTTCACATTTAATTGATTTATTTGCAAGTGCCCTTACTTTTCCTTATAACCTGGTTCACTTAATTTTTTACTCTAATTCCTCTTACTTCTTTTCTTAGCTCTTTTCTTTCCATCCATTCCCACACTAATTTAATCTTTCATAAAAAAATATAATTATCTGATATTCCCATCCTCAGTCTCTTCACTGATTCACTGTCCATTATCTTCTTCACCAACACAAAATCAATCATGCTTCAATTCGATACCATCTCTACCTACACCAACTCTCGAATACTTATGAATACTCTAGTGCTCGAAGAATATATTATTTACACACCTGCCTCTTTCCTCACAGAAATCAATCACCTCCCTACTATTCTCGTTTTCTCACACAAATCAAAGTCACTTGTTATACCATCCCTTTTTTGATCACCTAGCCAACCATTCAAGTCGCCCAAAACAATCACTCTGAAGCCCCTACTCACCCCATTCAAAAAAATCATACAGTTTATCGTAGAAAGTCCCTCTCCCCAACATCAGCCTCAGATGGCCCACATGTTACAACCTCACATACCGTGACCCTCTCAAACTTAAATTTAACCATTCCAGTAATTACACAAATCAAATCGACCATAGCTCTGAGCCACAAGTCACCTATCCGAATCTCATTCTCTTCCACTCCAGCACACACACACACACACACACACACACACACACACACACACACACACACACACACAAACACACACACACACACACACGCACACACACACATTTCAGCAAGCACCACCCGTCTTCATCACTACTTCTACTTTTCAGCTTTGTTTCATTCACATCAAGCAAATCAAATTTATCTTTTAAATACATCCTTCACTCTCTCTCTCCTCTCATATATATATATATATATATATATATATATATATATATAATATATATATATATATATATATATATATATATATATATATATATAAATATATAAAACAAGTTAAAATATATAGCAAAGGATATAAATGGAAGAGTAAGAAATACTGTCTTCTCGGAAACCACCGCGATGTTGCGAATGAGGACAATATACCGGTGCTTTACGACTGAGCCATCCAACCCAAAAAAGTTGGTTCAAGAACAGTTTTAAAGCAAGCAGCGCTCCCCATCAAGGCATCACCAGATTATTCCAGCCTGTCGCTTACCCTCGAGGCTTTAGAAGGCAGTATTAATCTTCCATTTATGTTGTTTGTTTTCGTATCGATATATGGGTTATATGCAATATTTAACATCTATATATATATATATATATATATATATATATATATATATATATATATATATATATATAATATATATATATATATATAAAAAAATAAATATAATAACAATAATAACATATATATATATAACATATATATATATAATAATATATATATCATATATAATATATATAACGTACTCCCAAAAAACATTAATTTTGAGATTCGAAATCTCACTAAGTATTGCAGCTCAGGGTTAAAAATACACCCCAGTAGTGAATGATAAATAAAATTGATTATTTTTCGTTGAATGCTTGTTCCAGGGTTTGATGATAATATATAGACCCATTAATAAGTACGAAAATGATTTCTACAAATTTTACTTTGCATAATTTTTTTTTATCATGTGACTGCGACAATCTTATTTTAAACGCTTAATTGTGCCTTGGAAGTTTTGGTGAAATCTTTCTTTAATATACAAAAAACATTTTCAGACGAAATAGAGGAAAAGTGAGAAGAATGTTAAGAAAGATTTGGTTTCAGAATTTTAGCAAATTAGTTCGATTTGTAATGAGGTTATCAGTGCTTTTGAGAATAGAATACTATCTATGTGTGGTCACAGGAAACCTGCCGACTCTGTAATTATACTTTAACACCGAGGAATTACAAATCTGACTTTAGGAGGTAAGTCACTGTTAATTTTGATGTAGTTATTTGATACTTTTCCCAAATTAATTAAAGTACCCAGAGGGTTCTCATGAATCTATCTCTAATTATGGAGAAAAATTATAAATTAAATTATTGTCTTTAACCTAATAATTGTATTATAGTAAATAATAAGTTTAATTCTTTCAAAACTTATTCATATCTGAATAGTTTAAGCGACCATAGATCGGAAATTTTGCTTAACTCGTCCAAAAAGTCAACAATTTTTTTTTAAAGGTATAATGGTCGACAAAATATAAACCTAATTTTAATTTATTTCGATTTATTATATATATATATATATATATATATATAGTTGTAACCCTTAAAGAGCCAACGTGCTCACCTAACACTACAAACACACCACACAACAGCACTTATAGCACCCCCTACGCCATCCATAGACACTTACACAATTATAATAAATAATTATAATAATAATAATTATAAGATAAATAATAATTATATATAATATATATATATATATATATATATATAATATATATATACTATAATATATATATATATATAATATAATATTATTATATATATATATATATATATATATCACTATATAGCGACACCCGAGAAAGCCCACGTGTCAAGTAAGGTATATGTTAATATATATATAAAACATAGATATTTTATATTGTGTCTATTCAATAAAGATATTATATATATTTATCTATGATGATGTTATTAAAGAAATTTATAATATATATATATATACGTATATATATTTATATATAAAAACAAACTATTTATATTGTATCTATATTTATTATATATCTGATATATCTAGTCTATATTATATGTATATAAATATATACCTTGTATAAAGACTATTTACATACAATATTTATTTATATAATATGCCACTAGCACTCCACACCTACACCTGCAGACACCACACACATACATACACACTCTGACACTTTATACGCACTTACACTCACCAATAGACATTACCTTACACTTACACTTATCACACATACACTATGACAGTTATACGCACTTCACTCACCCATAGACACTTACACTTTACCCTACACTTATACACAGCATACGAACACTATGTTCTTACTTTACGACTATATCACTGTTACATAAACATAAAACAGATACACACATGAACACACACATATAAAGTATACACACAAGAATATTTGAAATACGTTTTTATACAATGCACACACCCATAGACACTTAACCTATGACACTTATACACACATACACCTACCTATAAACACTTACACTTACCCATAGACACTTACACTCACCCATATACACTTACACTTACACACACCCAGATACACACACACACATACATAACACACTATGACACTTATAACCACACTTACACTTTCCATAGACACTTACACCTCCATAGACCCTCCCGCCATAGACACATTACAGACTTTACACTCACACACAGATACACTCACCCGCTTACACACACAGCTATACCTTACACAGCACACACACGACATACCCACACCCACCACTCGATATATTGATGCATCAGCTTTGAATGCTCAACTTTGATGGCCCCAACTTTGATGCCTCAGCTTTGATGCCTCAGTTTTGATGCCTCAGCTTTGATACCATCACTTTAATGACTTCAACTTTGATGACTCCACTTTGATGACGTCATCTTTGTCGATTCATCTTTGATGTTATCTTTGATGACTCAGCATTATTGATGTTTCAGTACATTTTGATGGTTCAGTACCATTTTGTTTTGGTTCAGTACATTTGATGGTTCCCAATCACCGTAAGGATATTATCTATGTAATCGTTCTATTAGTGTTCTATGTGTATTAGATATGGGTGCCAGGTGAGTGCCAGGTGAGTGCCAATGAGTGCCAATGAGTGCCAATGAGTGCCAATGAGTGCCAAGTGAGTGCCACATTAGTGTCAAGTGAGTGCCACATAGTCCCAACTGAGTGCCACTTTTTTTCAAGCCTTTTGCTAGGCCTCCCCTGAGCTTAGAATAGCGCGCTAATATGGGTGTCTACCCATATGTTATAAGGTATGAGGAATCGAATGGTGTATATTAGCAAGTTGCTAGCATGCTTCCTACTATGAGTTCGTCTTTTTCTAACCCTACCCTGATCATAGAATAACCCTAATATTGGGTGTCATCCTATGTTTAATATTAGGTATGAGGATTCGATTGGGGTATATTATAAGTTGCTAGGATGTTTACTTTCTACTGTGCCACTTTTTTCAACCTTTTTCTAGCCTACCCTGCCCCTAATACATAAATCCGAGCTTATATTGATGTCTTTCCCTAGGTCATAAGCGGACCATCAGGGCGCAGCATGTGCCCTTGCCGCACAAAGACAGGGCATAACCCGCACCCGCATGTGTGACCCGAACCGCGTTCCCCAGGCCCGCCGCGCTGCCACCGAGGGCAATATTTTCCGCCGTAACGCGCCGCCGCGTGCGACCGCAGGCGCAATATTTTTCCGCGCGAACAAAAAATATATATAATATGAGTCATTCATTTTTACTTCAATACTGTAAACATTTTTATTAAAACATTTCATTCAAAACATTTACGATCCTAAACTTGTAAACTCATACAGACCCTATTTTATTATTTAACAGCATATTTCATAGTTTGTGATATCATATGTAAACTATTTCAAAAAAAATTTCTTTTTTTCAATATACTATGAGTCATTCATTTTGCTTCATACTTAAACATTTTTTTTATTTAAAAACAAATACTTTACAGCCCTTAAAGCAGTAAAACACTTATCAATAACTCAAAATATGCCTAGCAACCGAGAACGGAATAGTTAAGCCGGCTTTGTTTACTGGCTTTAACTGATTTACTGCTTTATGGACTTTACTGCTTTCACTCATATATTTATTAAGCATTATTTTTCTTTATATTTTTTTATTTTATACTTTTTTAATTTATAATTTTTTAAATTGTATGTAAGAAGAAGAAAAGCAGAGTGTCTGATATATAAAGATTTTATTTTACTAGCAATGTATCGAAATTTATTTAAAAACATATACTTTACAGAGACCTTAAAAGAGTAAATCAGTAAATCAATAACGGTTTACTTAGCAACAAAGGGATTAGTTGGGGGGATTAGTTTTACTGCTTTATTGCTTTAACTCATTTAACTCATATATTATTAACATTATGTTTTCTTACATACCTTAAAGCAGTAAAACAGTCAATCAATAACAACTAGGTTGCCTAGCAACAAAAGGATTAGTAGGCTTTTTGTTTTACTGCTTTACTGCTTTAACTCATATTTTATTAACATTATGTTTAGATAGAAATACTTATTTTTTGTTTATAATTTTTTATTTAATATTATATTTTATTATTATTATTTTTATTAATTATTTTATTATTTTATTTTTTTATTATATTATTAATTTTTATTATTTTATTTTATTATTTTTATACTTATTATTTTTATTTTTATTTTTGAATATTATTATTTTTATTATTATACTTAGTGTTATTAGCTTCATGCCTATTGTTAATTAGCACACGGCGCACAACACACACCCCCGCCCCCACACACAGCACACACTCACACACACTTACAGCACACCACATACACATCACACACACGCAAACGCAAACACACAGACGACAATACGCCCCTGCTCATCTAAAATATACACTGTTTAAACATATCAAATAAGTTCTTTTGTATGAACATAACATATAATTTTATTAAAACATTTTATGATTTAATTAAACACGTACATTCATTTATATTACTCATTCCATTCTAAGTTAAATTGTTACAAAGTTTCTTCAAACTTCTATAATTGATTCTTGATCTGGGAACAAAGAATCTATTGCCAGTACATACCTCTAAAAAGGTAAACAAAACAAAAGCTGGGCCTAACTCAGGTAAGACATCAAGCGTTTGTTTCTGAGTAAAATACCATAATCTTGTTGGTAAATAAGTAAATTCAGTAATAATATTCATTACATTAAAATATAAATCTTTAGCCATGTAAATAAGTAATCAGCATTTGTTATTAAAATCAGTCATTATAAATGAGTAATCTTCAATTACTAGTAATATCAAGAGTAAACATTGTTGATAAATTTCGTATGAGAAGTGAATTTGGATTTACTTTTATTAATATTATTATATTATAATTAAATAAATAATATTATATTATTATATTTTTATTATTATTATTATTATTTAATATTATATTATTAATAAAGTTTGTTTTTTTTTTTGTTCTGTTTTTTTTTTTTATTTATTCATTTTTTTTTTTTTTTTTTATTATTATATAATTATTATTATTAATTATTAATTATTATTATCTATGTACACTGACAATCCAACACGAAGAAAAACACAACAACGGCACTTATTACAGATACGAAACTGACCTCTTCCTGTAAAATGTGTTGAAATAATTTATAACGCCTTTAAGCCTAATACCAGGTCCAAAAGGTAAATTCCAGTATGGACAAGATTAACCTCATGCTGTAAAATGTGTTGAATAATAACTACTTTAGGCCCTAAATTTAGGCCTAAAATTTAGGCCTAACGTAGTTTTTTGTATCCCGGCCTGATTTAAGCCTAATACAGGTCAAAAGGTAATTCCAGTATAGACAAGAATCGAGAACCAAGGTTATTATTATTTTATAAATATATTTCAAACTGAAACATGCTGGATCGTTAAGATCCTTTAAGCAGGTACGAAGGAAATGTTTACCTTTCTTGTGAGTGGACGAAGTAATCCTTATCTCTATATACGCGCTATGTTGTTGATTGGTCGAGAATTATATATATGTCGCTTTGGTTTTAAGGTATGTAAAAACATGTTTTTTCATATCCTGAGCCTTACCTGTGATTGGATTTTAAAATCATACTCGTTTTGGCTGTTAAGCGGTGCACAAATAATTCTATGTTATAATTAAATGAGTATGATAAAAATGTACGTGTTTAATTAAAATCATCTAAAATGTTTTAATATATTAATATGTTATGTTCAATACAGAAGAACTTTATTCTGATTATGTTTAATACAGTGTATATTTTTAATGTAGCGGTGTCGTGTGGTGTGTGCAGTGTGTATGTTGTTGTGTAAGTGTGTGTAGGTGTGTGTGTTGCCTGTGTGTGTGTGGTGTGTGTTGTGGTGGTGGTGCTAAATAACAAAGGCATGAAGTAAATAACACTATAATAATAATAAAAATAATAATATAAAAAAAAAATAAAAATAATAATAATAATAAAAATAATAAAATAAAATAATAAAAATAAATATAATAATAATATATATATATATAAAAAAGAGAAATATATGATAAATTAATAATAAAAAAATAAAAAAAAAAATTATGATAAAAAATAAAGAATATCGTGAAAAAGACCCATAATGTTAATAAATAGAGGTAAGTTAAAGCAGTAAAGCAGTAAAACAAAAGCCTACTAATCCCTTGGTTGCTAGGCAAGGCATCAGTTATTGATTTACTGTTTTACTGCTTTAAGGTATGTAATTGTATGAAAATATGGTATGTAATGTATATGAGGTAAAGCAGTAAAAGCAATAAAGCGTAAACAAAAAGCCTACTTAATCCTTTGTTGCTAGCAACAGCGTTATTGATTTACTGATGTTACTGCTTTAAAGGTCTGTAAAGTATATGTTATTAATAAAATTCGTACAATTGTAGCATAATAAAATCTTTATACTATCAGAACTCTGGTTTTTCTTCTACACAGTAATACAATTTTTAAAAATATAAATTAAAAAGTATTAAATAGAAAATATAAAAGAATATGTAATGTTAATAATGATATGAGTTAAAGCAGTAAGTGCAAAAGAGCTAATCATTAAGCATAAACAAAGCTTAACCTATGCCCGGATCTGTTCTAGGGCCATTGAGTTATTGTTTAGCTGTTTTTAAACTGTTTTAAGGGCTGTAAAGTATTTGTTTTTAATATAAAATGTTTAAGTATGGAAGCTAAATCAATGCTTCGTATATATTCAAAATAAATTTTTTTGAATAGTTTTACACACTTGATATCACACTTGAAATACGTGTTATATAATAATGGGGTCTGTAATGAGTTATAACAGTTTTAGGATCGTAAATATGTTTTTTAATGAAAATGGGTTTTTACCCATAAAATGTTTAAGTATGAAGTAAAAAGGAATGATGTCATAGTATATTTATTATTTTTTGTTCACCTTCTAACCAAATATTTTCCACGCCTGCGGGCGCACGCGGGGGCGGTTACGCGGAAATATTGCGCGGGGCTTTGGCGGCGGGCGCAAGCGGCGGGCGGGAACGCGGTCTGGTGCGATCTTGCGGGTGCGTGATTTGCCTGTCTTTGCCGGAGGGCGCATGCCCCTGCGCCGGGCTGGGTGGTGCTCCACTTAGTGACTCCTATCAAGGAGGACAATCATATAAGCTCTGCTTTATGATGTAGGGCAGGGTAGGATAGAAAAGGCGTTATATGAAAAAATGCTAACTCTCATGTGGGAGAACAGATCCTAGCAAGTTATATAATACACCAGAGTCGTATCCCATACGCTTATAACATAAGGGGAAGACACACAGGTATTAGTGTTATTATCTATGAACAGGGTAGGCTAGAAAAAGCTAACGTCATAGTAAAAAGCATATGCTAGTCAACTTGGGGTAACGTACACTATTCATGATTCCTCATAGGACTTAACATAGGGGTAGACACTCATGATTAGGGCTATTACTAAAATGAGTTTCAGGGGAGGCTAAAAAAAAGGCTTGAAAAAGTGGCACTCTGGTGCAGACTGTGTGGCAC
>JABUQX010114143.1:2500-29732 GCA_015478945.1 Trachelipus rathkii
AAAGATCACTGTTCGCAAAGTCGCATATCATCCGACCAGAACAGTGAGGCTAGGAAATACGTTCTCAGAGAAAATAGTTTTTCAAAATTCACCAGATTAGAAGATTTTCTCGCTCAGTTGAAAACTTTTCTACAACCGGAGGAGAAGAAAACGATTTTCGAGCTCTGGTTGGACTTCTTAGAATATAGAAGAGAGAGAGACTCAATCTTCACTGATTTTGTGTTAGAGTTGAAAGAACGGTTATATAAATATCAGAGCCGCCTTCACGATCTGGATGATAAGGCGATGTTCAACTCAAGGCAGATAAACATCTTGGTTACTGGGAAGATCATTCAGAACGTAAATGAAAGAAGAGATGGAGAGAGATTACGAGAGAAGATCCTTAGGGTATTCGATACAGAGATGAGCTTAAATGAATTGATAGAAAAGTTATCTCAAATTTCAAATGGAGCTTTATTAAAAGATGAGTATAGAAGGCCAAATGAGGGCCGCACCACTAGGGTGTTCTTGGCCAAAGAGGAATCGGGAGGGAGACAGAGGGTTGGAGTTAATAACTCATACAGGGAACAAAATAAGCCAAGGTATGAGGAGAAGGGAGGGGAAGAGGTGAGACCCAATTACACTCCTCAAAGGAGGAGAGATGAGGTAAGACCAGGTAATACTTTTCAAAAGAAAAGAGAAGAAGTGAAGACAGGGTATGTTACACCGAGTTATAAGGGCACCTTAAGGAAGATGTCCGCCCAGGAGCTAAAAGAACATTCTGTGTGCTTCTTTTGTGAGACGGTGGGACACTCGTCCCAAGCATGCCGCTGGGAATTGCCTTACTGCCGAGAATGCATGGCATACCATCGAAGGGGGTCGCAACCTAAGTGTAGAGGAGCACCGCCCTGGAGACCTACCCCAGATACCCCGCTGATGTTCACTCCATACAATAGCAGGATTGATATGGATAAAGGGATAAGAGCGAGGAAGCCAGAGTCTTACAACCCAGACAGGCGAGGGCCCAGGACCTTTCCCAAGAAAAGGGGAGGGTACAAGCCCCCAGATGGGAAGGTAAAGACTAACGCGAGAGTATATATGGCTGAGAGCCAGCCGAGAGATTTTGAGGTGAATGAAGAAGTGGAGTATGATGATAGGATGTATGAAGGAGAACTTTCTCATCCTCAGGGTAGGATAGAGAATGAAAATTTTTAGAGTCGGGCAAAGAGAGGAGACGTGTGAGAAAAAAGTTTAAAGATAGAGAGAAGAGATGGGAAGTTAGGAGAAAAAGAACAGAAGTCGTGCAGCAATCTTTTAGGCTGGGACGACACTTTTACACCAATGTCTACCTTGCTCCATCTTTGAGTAGTAGGGAGGCGAAGACCAAAGTCTTGGTTGACACTGGAAGCAGCGTCAGTATTGTCACCGCCCGGCGGCTCAAACAATTGGAAAAAGAGGGAAACTTTAAAGTAGCCCTCCGTAAGACCGATTTAGTAGTACAGGGGGTGAACAGTAAGCCAACGAAATTAAAGGGAGAAATACAGCTATACCTTCGCCTGCATAAGAAACACTACCTCACCACTTTCCAAGTGAGTGATATAGATGGAGAGAATAGTTGGGATATTCTTTTGGGTAGCAACGTTTTGTCTAACATTCCCATAACTTTGAACTTCTTTTCAGCAAAAATGTCTATCAAGGAGGATAGAGAGGTAGACATTCCGATCTTTGCCGATCCACTCGGAATTTATTTGGTTAGAGAATTTTCTGATGGGAATCTTAAAAGAATAAGAGACCTCAAGAAAAAGGAGGAGCAGTTACCCCAGGCCCGAGGGCCTAGAGGGGGGAGAACAAAGGATTCGAACCAAATTTTCGCTAAACCACCCGCATGTGCTGCGGATAAGCATCTTTTTCGTAGGGAGGCCGCCTTGCCAGTTAAAAACACACGCAACGCGGATAAGCATCTTTCGCATAGAGAGGCCGCCTGGTCAGTTAATACTAATAACGCACACGCCGCGGTTGAACCTCGTTCCTATCGGAAGGTCGATCTGTCTGTTTCCCAGGGGGGAAAGACAGCCTCTTCAGCACGAAATTCGCAGAGGCAGCCAAGTGCCTAGACATGAAAAGAGATAGGGAAATTGCTCTGAACGGAAAAGCTCGTGTGGAGACAGACAAGGTGAAGAGAAGAACAGGGTGGGAAGTAGATAATCCCCCCTGCCAACTGTCAACATGCGCCTGATCCCAGAGGGGCCAGATCCAAACTCAAGCACACTCCCTCAGATTTGGAAGAAAATTTGGGCCAATCCGAAGATTTGGAAGTTTCGAAGAGCAATGACCATGGAGGAGATGGTTATTTGATGATGGATGAAGAATTTAAGATAAATTTGAAGGTAATCGAAAAGATTGTTTTGCCTAGTCAATCATGCGGATATCTAAAACTCCGACCGGAAACTCAAGAGGATTTTGAACTGGAGCGAATGTGCATAATGACACCAGCTTTCACCAAAGGACCGTTGTATGTGGCCAATACAATTAGTCCAGTGAGTCCAGTGAGGGATAATACAGTTATCCTCAGTTATATAAATTTGAGTGACAAATCCTTTTATCTGAATAAAGGTGTGAATCTAGGAGAAGGGTATCCGATTATTAGCGAACCAATCAAGAGAGGCACAGACGGAAAAGGACACCAGAGAACAGTTTCTGCTAATGTAGCCACCTGCTCAAAAGGTCTTACGAAGACAGAGTTAAGGCGAGTGTACAAAGAATCATTGAGAGAAGATGTCAAAAAGAAGAATGCGGAGAACTTGTCCTTCTCAGAAAGCCAGAGTATCTGGACGGAATTACTGAGCTCCTCATGGACTACCAATGAGTATTGGCACTAGATGATATGCTGTCCCAGTCTGTCGCTCAGAACTTCAAGATTGAGCTGTTACCTGATGCCCCTAAGGTCATCTTTCGTAAACAATACCGATTACCGCACAGATATTTGCAGGACATCGATGATTTCACCGATTCCGCGCTGAAGAAGGGTTACATCAAAGCCTGTTACAGCCCCCACTCGTCCCCATTACTGGTGGTGGCTAAAAAGAACAGCACAAAACCAAGAGTGTGTTTGGATTACAGGTACCTCAACCATAGCGTTCAGGACGTGTTTCCTTTGCCTTCAATGACGAGATTTTTTACAATCCCATAGGGGTAATAATACCGTGTTACATCCGAGATTTATTGATGCACTACTAATGCATTAGAGATAGAAAGGAGAGCGCAAAGCTGATGGCGGTTTAGGACAAGGAAGGGCCTTTGGTGTCCCACTCGTTTGATGTTCGGCCATAAGAATGCCCCAAGCATTTATGCTCGTACAATGACTATGGCCTTAAATCATCTTCTAGGGCCTGTAGCACAAGTCTATCTAGACGACGTATTGGTGCTAGGAAGGAACGTGCCAGAACACTTTGAAAATTTGAAGAAAGTGCTTACCGCTTTCAGAGAAAATAAGCTGAGAATAAAACTGTCCAAGTGTAGCTTTCACAGTCCATCGAGTTTTATACCTGGATTCCAAGGATGGACGACATCGGAATTAGCCCGGATCCGGACCAGGTGGAAACAATGAAGATTTGTCTCCTACGATGTGAGGAGACACAGAGTTTACTTGGTTTCTTCTCTTATTTTCGCTTCTATAAAGGACTTCGCCGCGGTAGCACAACCTTTGTATGATTTGATAAAGAAAGATGTTCCCTTTCCTTTGGACGGAAAAACAACAACAAGCTTTCGACACTTTGAAAGAGACATTAGTGGTGCAGCACACTAACTTCCCGTGATTACAGCAAGGAATCTTCGTGAACAGATGCAGTAATTACGAATAGGGGGAGTTTGTACCACTGACAGATGAAGGAAGAAGCCTAATCTTTCGTGTCCGGACACTCAGGGCAAGTGAGTTAAACTATGATACGATCGAAAAGAATGTTTAGCCGTGGTGTTCTGCTTGCAAAAGTTTAAGAACACCATCTTCGGCTATAAGGTCACTATCATCACCGACAACCAACCTCTCTGCTTTATTTTTAGAAATAAGCAGCAGACCGGCCGTTTAGCTCGATGGAATCTCTTAGTAAACAGTTTCTCACCCACCATAGTATATAAAAGAGGAAAGAATAATGTTGCCCCCGACTATCTGAGTAGGCATCCGGCATCTAATGTGTTCCTGGTTAAGGAAGTAGAAAGAACAGAAAAATTCCCTCGAATAGATTTCGCTTTGAGTCGGGAAAATTTCATCAAAGAACAAGAGAAATGTCCCCGTGTAGGAAAATTGGTAAAATGGGCCGAAGAGAATCCCAGAACACACCCACACATCTTAATAAAAGGCATCTTACATTACGCTGTGGAAGCAAAACCTTATCTTGTACATGTTCCGGATAGTATGATTTACAGTGTGATAGACCAATGCCACGCTTCACTAGCTAGCGGGCACGGTGGTCAACAAAGGACTGAAAAGAGGGTAGAAGAAAAGTACCATTTCCCTGGTATTCAAAAGTTGGTTAAAGAATACTGTAGTCAATGTGTATCATGCGCTAGAACTAAGGGTCCTAGACCCCCTGTAGCAGAGATCAATAGATGGCCGCTGCCGTACACACCTTTCTCACGCGTTCATGTTGACAGTATTGGAAAATTGCCAGCTTGTACAGGATCAGGAGCCAAATACATCTTAGTATTTCGCGAACGTTTAACACGGTAATGTTGAATAAAGTGCCGTGCAAACTAGAACGAGCGAAAATGTGGCCAGACGCATTGCAAGAGAGGGTCATTATGTAGCATAGCGCTACTGCAATTGCTGTGTCTCTGACAACGCCTTGGCAATTTACGAGCGCAGGTTGTTTAAGGAACTTATGTGAAGGCGTGGAGGATAAAGAAGATAGAGATTTTGCCTTACAAAGCCTCCCAAAATGGTGTTGTAGAAAGAATAAATGCTGATATTGAATCTTTCTTGCGGCACTACGTGAATGCAAACCACCGAGATTGGGATAAATACCTGAGCTTTGCCCAAATCGCTATCAATTCCGCGTATAATCGATCTATAGGGTCTTCACCCCACTTCCTGTTACACGGTTACATAAAGAGGCTCCCTTACGAGATGCCTGATTATGTATCACCCTTTGTGAATAAGTCTGAGAAAATGAGATTCATTTCAGATGAAGTAGATACGATAGTAGAGAGGATCGATTATATAAGAGATTTGGCAAGAGAGAAGTTAGAAGCGGAAACCACAAAAACTTTGGAGCAACAACATAAAAGGGCCAAGCAAAGAGAATTCAAAATAGGAGATTATGTTTTCGTCAGAGCAGTAAAAAAGCCCCATCAAAGTTCGAAGTTATGTGCCAAGTTGAACGGCCATAATATTGTCCAAGTGTTTGAGAGGACAATAAACTGATGGTATATTAGTTTAGAATAGCGCAACCTTCGCTGTCCATGTGGACCAACGCAGGTGATCCGGCAGAAAAGTTCACCGAGTCACATTTTGACTTTTATGAATGATGAAAGTTTGGAATCTCACGCCGTGAAGAAATGTTAAGCTCCAAGACAAAAAAGGGAAGATGAGAAAGACAAAGAGAAGCGACCCAGAAGTCCGCTTCCGAGAGAAAGAAGAAAAGAAAGAGAAGAAAAGAAAGAGGAGAATGAGAGGAAGAAGACGAAGGAGCAGAAGAAGACGAAGATAGAAGAAGTAGATGAAGTGGAAGAACTCCCTCCTGCCACAGATCAAGATGTCTTCCAATATCTCTTTCAAATTCCGCATAAAAGCCACAAATTCAGTCGGACACAGCTACTTTCCCCAACTCGATCACCACAATCTCAGCAAAGAATCTACAACTCTTTACCTAATCCCCCGCACCTCAGGCAGGTACGAGGTAGTGCAAATTCTGAGCCATGCCCGACTTGCAGTGCAGAAAACCGACACCGGTGGAACCCGTAAGAGAAAGTAAACCCGTGGAAGAAAGAAGATTTAGCGATGAGATTGTAGAAAGAAGAAGATACAGCGATGTAGTCGTCGGAAGAGCGCGTCCAGACAATGAATTTAAGTGTTCCACTCCAAAGATTGACTTCCCAACAACTCCCTCCAACCCTGCGGTTCGGAGAAAAGAGTTTAGACCATCTTTATCCCCTATTCAGCAAGAGATTTCCCTAGAAAACCCTGTTCAAGAAACTCTTCAGGAGCCCCCAGCACGCGAAGGTGAGGTGTATGGAGCCTATGGTGGAACCCCTCCAAGAGCAAATTCCCCTGTGAAATCTCCAATTTCCCCAGTGAAAGATGGCCGTTTTCCCACTCCCACTGTTGTAGAATCACCCCCTATGGAATTCGTCAGAGATGACAGGAAGAAAGATCCATCTTACAGACCACATAATTTGTTTACTGGTCCCAGAGATTCTACACCCATGGTTACAAGAAGTCAAACAAGGATGAAGGAACAAGCTTTACAGCAACAGCCCGAGGCAAGTGACAACACGGAGACTACAGCGAAGACTCCTGTCCAGCCTCCACCTGTCAAATTGGATTTGAACACAACAGTCCGAGGAGGGAAAGCTTGGTATTTGCCTCCTGGTTACTAGTTCATCCCAATTTTGTATATACTTTTGTATATTCCTAGATTTAAGAGAAAATTCTTTTAGTTTGTAGAATGAATTCTTCTTATTCTGTTAGTCTAAGAAGGATACTTTTAGTTTTAAGGACATGATGACAGTACATTTCGCTTCGCGTCTGTACTAAATATTTTTTTAGTTAAGATATACTTAGTGGATTAGGAAAAATATTAGACTGGATTAGTAGACGATCGTCATAAATTTAAGAAAACTAGCCTGGATTAGCATATTTTAAGGAAATTAGTCGGGATTAATACATATTCATAAGAACTCTAATCTTAGAATTTAGATATAACTTCGATAGATCTTAGAATAGATTAATTCAATACTAGTTTTTACTCATTTTTTATATAAAAAGAAACCTTTTAAAAATATGTTTCACTCTCAGAACAAGGGGGGGGACAGCAATTTTTAATACAAAAAATAAAATACAAAATAGAAAATCCAAAAAACTTTTCTATTAAGAAAAACAAAAAATAAGTAAAAGTAAGTAAGTAAGTAATAAAAAACTAAATTAGTAATTAAGCAACTAATAAAAACTAAATTAGTAAGTAAGTAACTAAGTACTAAATAGTATATAACGTTAAGTTTAAAGAACTCTTACATTTAGATTTTATTCTACTAACTCGATTATAGTTAAGAAAACATTTAGTTTAGTTAATAAAACGCGAACGCTTTAACTAACCAATTAATTTTAAAATATTAATTAAACATAGGCGACCTTTAAATTTATCAAAACCAAGAAAAGTATAAAGTATAAATATTTCAGAAATGAATTTCGGAATACCAGCTTTGTTGCTACTCCTCATCGTATCAACATGCCAAAGCAACCTCATAAATGAAAAAGAAGAAACAAAGATTCTACCTGGTTTAGTTCTATATCGTACAGGAGAAGTCAACTTCATAGAAGGATACCTCGATCTAGTTATCTCCTTAGAATGTCCTTCAGACATTAAAGAAACTATCATCAAGACGACTAAACTGGTAACCAACGTCAAAGAATCATTTCTACCATCGTTCGAAACCATGTTTCTAAATGTTTCAACACATCAAAGGGCTCACCAATGGGAATTCAAGCTTATGACCATTCGAGTAAAAGTGCTAGCCCAGAAACTGAACGAAGTAAGTGAACTGCCTTGGATCTCAGCACGATCAAAAAGGAAGCGAGCCGCTTTTGAATTTGGCGGAGACGTCCTCAACATTCTTTTTGGTACGGCTACAGACAAACAGGTGAAACTACTTCGAAAGAAGATCAACATCTTAGGTAATTATGCCTCTACCTCAAACTTATTGATTACTGAATTAAAGGAACAATTGAAAGCGAATACTCGTACTTTAATAAATTTTAGGGATAGCTTACAAAAATTAATAGAGTTTCAAAGTAGCTTAAGTGCAACGCACAATATAATAAACCAGATGGGCAGTATCCGGGCGTTAATAAATCTAATTGAACAAACAGTTCAGAATATACACCAAATACACCAATTGGTAATAAATTCACTCCAACTTGCCAAAAACAAAATAACGAATTCACAACTTTTTTCTCCCATCTTCCTATTACCTTTTGTACTAGAAATGAACAAAGAAACTAAACTTCACACAGTCATTCCTCTAGAAACAAAAACCTATCAAACCTTTTTAACCTACTCTTGGACTATTCAATCTGCAGCTAGCCCCTATGAACTAATCACCTTGATTCCTTTCATCTCAGTAGAAACTTTCATCTCGTATAAACTAATACCTTTTCCTACTCATCTTCCTTTAAACAGATCACTAGTTCGAGTCATGTACAACGACCCAAATAATTACTTCTTTGTGAATTACGGTAATCGAAAATACACTTACCTCAAAGAATCAGCACACGATCTTTGTAGACATTTAGGTCAATTAGCAGTTTGCCCTCAGTCCCAAGTGTTTGCTTCCATCGATGATCAATCTTGTTTACTATCTCTAATCTTGAATTTCACTAATGATTTTTCGCACTGCCCTATTGCAGAATATAAATCTATAGAACCTTATACTGTCGCTTTAGGACACTTCACCCTTATTTCTTTTTCAGAAAAAAACTAGGGCTTCGATTGCATGTGAGAAACCCAACTCTATACAGCATGTCTATGACTATGTCTTTACTATTCCTCACGGATGTGCTTTCATCTCTTCTAAGTTTCAGTTTAAGAATCCTATCCACCTAGAAAAGAATATTACCCTTTCTTCCTTAATTTCTTACTCTGACCACGTTTTATTCAAACCTTCTAATTCTCACGTTGTTTACCTAACATTTTCTAATGTTTTGTTTCCCTAAGTTTCAAACTTTAAAAGAAATTCATTGGAATCAAAGATTGGATCAATTAAATCAAACAATGCATCCTTTCACACCGTACTTCCCACAAATTAAATTCATCCCATATATTGGAGGAGGAACTTCTGGCACGATCTTTTTCATTATAGTTCTTGTCATCGCGTATTTCGTTTGGACTAAAAGAGTATTCCTTTGCAAAATGTGTATGCCGAAGGTACCAACACCAACTGAAAGCATTCCACTTCAGGCCATCCCAACACCTAATGTTCGAATACAATTAACACCTGAAGATACACCTTTAAATAACCTGGTTCAAATAAGATCTCGACCCAGCTCCCCAGCTCCTGTCCAACGCTTGTCTTTACTTCCAAGACCTCCTATGCCTCTTCCTAACCCTCGAGCTATTACCTCTTCTGAAAACCAAGTGACGTATTCTAATTGAAATCAATCTTAACGTTCAAGATTCTCTCTAAGGGGGAGACCTTTATCGTAATTGCCTCACAATTACTCTTTACTTCAAATGCATACCATATTTGGTAAGCTATGCATTTATGAAAATTAGAATGCGTCATACTTTAAGAATCCTTTCGCTTGCAAGCCAACGCAATACTTACAGGTATGGCCTTGTAAATGAGATGGACGCTGGTCGTTTCCTCTCGGTTACAAGGAGCTCGCATCAGTTCCCTGTGGCTAGTCAAACTATCAAGATGTTTTGGTGATTGTGATATAAATGTAAACCTATAGAGCCCTATGCTTCATATATATATATATATATATATATATATATATACTATATATACTACTATATATATATACTAATATATACTCTATATATATTATATATATATATATATATATAATACCTACTATTTTTCTTGTGTGTGTGGGATAGTTTGCACAGTCATAGTTATAAAGTGCTTAGTAAATTTCAATTCGTAGCTATGCTCGAATTTCACCATTATATCATTACTAACTATATTAATTATATATATATATATATAACATATATATATTACATATATATATATTATATTATATGCTATATATTATATATATATATATACTATATATGATATATATATTATATTAGTTTTATATATACCATACTATACGTATATATAAGTATACATATGCATACTGATTAATAATATATTGGGCCATATAATTATATATTTTGTATGTATTAGTTTAAACTTTATTTACAGTTATTTTTTAAATATGTATTTCCCAAATGCTGGAGATGTAAGTCTCTCGAGCCATTAGAGATGAGAGAATTCCACTTTGCGTAAAGAAGAGAATTCTATTTAACAAGTCGAGGTAAGACAACATGTGTAATTAACTCACTATAGCTTAAGGGTAGTTACGCCCTCGTCTACTGTGCATGATGCGGATGTAAATTATCAAGGTTTAAAAATGAGAGATTGTTATGTACAAAATATTAAATGCATGTAAACTGTAATCACCAAATGAGCTATTATGTAATCATCTTCAGAACTGCTAAATATGGAAAATTGTCAACATTATAAAAGTGTTTAATTAATTGTATGATTAATGAGTTTTTTATTATTCCCATTATATGTTTCTAATTTTTTATATGATGTTTTTAGGCGATTTTTACTGAGTCTAATTAATGGTTAGAAGTCCACCAGTGTGGCAAAATAAAACTTTGAAGTAGAAGACTCCTTATTAGCCCTGTGTGCCGAGTCGAATCAACAATTGGAGAAAATTTCACATATAAATAATAATATATATATATAATTAATATTATATATATATATAATATATATATATATAATATATAACTATATAATATATATATATATATATATACCATTATATATATATAATCAGCATAATCTACTATATATATATATGCGACTTTTTTAATATTTTTTTTGGGCTCACTAAGGCAAGTAGGCGTTGCTACTCTGCCTACCCCCAAAAACCGCCACTGCACCACCGATATATAGTATATATATAATATATACTAATAATATATATATATATATACCCTATATATATATATATATTATGTATATATATACATATATATAAAATATACAATATATATCTATTATCATATAGTATTATATAAAATATAACTCCGTACATCATAGCCCAATATATATATCTATATACTATAAATAATATATTATAATATATACTATATATTAATATATATATTATATATATACATTATTATTATATTATAGTATTATATATTATATATATATATAATATTACTAATATAGTATATCATATATATATATATATAACTATTATATATATATTATATATTTATTATATTTATATATGTATGAATAGACTGACATTCTTATCGTGCGCGCGTGCCATATATACTAATATATATATAGATATTTATTATAATATATATATATATATATAGTATTATATATATATATATAGTAGTAATATATATATATATAAGTATATACTAGTTATATATATATATATAAATATATTTACTATATATATTATTATATAATATATATTATATATATGATACTATAATATATCCTTCATCCTCTCACATACGCATAACCTATCTTATATATTATAAGTACTATATATTACTATATAATTAGTAGTTATTATACGGTATATATGAATATATAATATATATATATGTATATACTAATTATATAATATATATATATAATATACTATACTATATATATAAAATATTATATACTATATATTATATAATATATATCTAATATATATATATCATATCATAATATATATAGTATAAAAAATATATATATATATATTATTAGTGTGTGCATGTGTGTGCTGTGTGTGTAGGTGTGTGCGCTCGTGTGTATGTGTGAAAATTGAAGACAGATAAACAAAAAATAAACAAATATATAACAAGGTAAACCCATCAAAATTAAGTTAATATTTAATATAATAAATAATTTATTGACTCTAATTTTATTTATTCATTCTAATTATTTTTATTTTTAGGCAAATTAATCGATATTAATACAGGTGATTTTTCCAATTTAATTATCTGAAAAAAGACACACACACAATTTTATCCTAGATTAGGAAATGAAAATAATAATAATAATAATAATAATAATAATATAATAATAATAATAATAATAATAATAATAATAATAATAATAATAATAATAATATAATTATTATTATATGTTATTATAATATTATTATTATTATCTCTAATTTATATTATTATTATTATATTATTATTATTATTATTATTATTATATTATTATTATTATTTTAATTATTAATATTTTTAGCTTTTGATTATTATATATTGTAATTATAATAATAATAATAATAATAATAATATTTATTATTATTATTATTATTATTATTATTATTATTATTATTATTATTATTATTATTATTATTATTATTATTATTATTATTATTATTATTATTATTATTATTATTATTATTATTATTTATTTTAGTAAAATTATATATAAGAAGGAAAATAATATATATATAATATATAAATAATTTATATTTTTGAAACAAAATATTTGAGAATAAATATATATATATATATATGATATATGGAAGTGCACATATATATGTATCTTAATTAATATAATATATAATATTATATATATATATATATATATATATATATATATATATATATATATATATATATATATATATATATATATAATATATATATGTTTATATATATATATTATATATAATATATATATACTACTATAATATATATATATATATTATATATCATATATATATAATATATACTATATATATATATATATATATATATAATTATGTATAAATTTAATATGATATATTATAATATATTAGATTTATTTACATATAAAGTTTTACCAATTATATATATATATATATAATAATATATACTATAATTATATATATATTTATATATATATATATATATATATATAATATATATATATATATATATATATATAGATATATATATATATAATATTATATATATATAATTATAATATATATATATATTATATATATATATATATATTATATTATATATAATTATATATATATATATAATAATATATATAACTATATATATATATTATATATATATATATATATAGATATATTTATATATATATATATATAATATATATATACCGTAATATATTATATATATATATATATATATATATATATATTATAATATATATAGCCTACTATATATATAATATATTTATATATATATATATATAACTATTATATATATATATATATATGTATATATTATATATATATATTATATATATATATTATATAATATATATAATATATATATATAATATATTATTATATAATATATATATAATATTATATCTTTATATAATATATTATATATATATATATATATAATTATATATATATAATATATATATATTATATATATATAGTATATAACTATATAGTATAGTATATATAACTGGTTCTTGAAATTAATCATTTAAAATAAAGCACGATTTAAATTTAAATTCACATATTAGAAAAAAGAAAACAAAAAAACAAACCATAAAATTGGGCAAGTTCAAACGATTTTTTCATATTTCATAATGTTTACTCCAAATTTAAAAATCTTATTTTATTATCTCTATCTATTTATATATTAGTAAATATATATATATATATATATATATATATATATATAATATATATATATATTATATATATATATATATATATTATATAAGTATATATAATATTAGATATATATAAATATATATTATATATATATATATATATATTATATATATAGATATATATATATATATTATAATATATATATATAATATTATATATATATATATATATATTATATAATATATATATAATATTATAATATAATATTATATAATATAAATTATTATATATATATATATATATTATATATATATTATATATTTTATATAATTATATATATATTATATATACTATATATATATATATAATATATAATAATAATATGATATAAGTTATTTCACATTATGATGTAAAGGTTTATGCTAATTTTTTTTTTTTAAAAATCGTTTTTTTTTTAGTTTTTTTTATTTATTTTTTTATTTTATTTCTGGTTGGAATTTTGATGGAAAACATCATAAAAAAATATGAATTAACCCAACGTTGTATCTGGCAAAAAAAAAAAAAAAAAATTAAAATCGGTTTAGTAAAAATTGGTAAAAATAAAATAATAATAATAAAATTAGTCCCTCAATTTCCGATTATTGTTAAAAAAAAAAAAAGTTATCCTCATTTCCGATCTTATTGTAAAATAATCATATAGGACTAAAAAAAAGTAAAATTCTATTCTGATCATGCAAAAATCATGCACCAAAACACAGATCTGACCCAAAACTCTAAAATCTGCCATGAAAAATGAAAATAAATCGAGTAGAAAATAATGAAAATAATGAAAATTATAGAACGTACCCCGCACAAAAAAAAACAAAAAAAACAGAAATACCAACAAACAAACACCATAAAAAAACTTTTTTTGCATATATATAATATATATATATATATAAATATATATATATATATATATATATATATATATATATACTATATATTATAATATATTATATATTATATATAATATATATATATATAGTATATATATATATATATATATATATTATATATATATATATATATGAATATGTTAACGATGGAGAGAAAGGGGAGTGGTCTGAGAGAGAGAGAAAACAAGAGGAGAGAGAAAGAGAGAGAGAGGAGAGAGAGAGAGAGAGGAGGATGAGAGAGAGAGAGAGACGAGAGAAGAAAGAGAGAGAGAGAGAGAGAAGGAAGAGAGGCATTTAAAAAAGGAGGATATTCCTTGCCTACAGATACTGGATTTTATTAACAAATTAACATACCAACAACAACAAAAATAACGGTTGCCAAAAACACAAATCCGACTCCGGAACCTAACCCCGCTTAAATACGTCTTGTGTTAATATTCTTCATTAGTGCATTATTCATGCTTTCATGATAATGTCTTTCGAAGAGAAACCTCGAGAGAAAATTACATATTAAATAACGTTGAAGATTTGGTAAACGTGGTCACTCACGATTCTGGCTCTTAAACTGCAATTACAGGCAATGCGTTTGCACAGAGGTAATGATGACCATCTTTATTACGTGTCTGGGGGAATATATATATAATATCATATATATATTATAATATATATATTAATGATATATATATATATATATATATATATATTATATATATATATTATATATATATTATATTATTATATATTATAATATATATATTATATATAATATATATATTATATATAGATATATATATATATATATATATTATATATAGTATATATAATATATATATATATTATATATATAATATATATATATATCATATATATATATATATATATATATATATATATATATATATATATATATATATATTGTCATCTACCTCCTATCCCCACATTGGGGTGACTTGCGTAGCATACACTGGAAAAGAAATGTAGTAGAAGAACATGATGAAAGTCTAAAAGATAACCCCCCACTTTACCGTCCCCATTGTACTCTTAAGTGAGAACTCGTCGCAGTCAGAAAAATCCACCATAGAGGTTTCACGACACTGCGACGGACCCTCACTGAGGTATCTCGTCAATGGGGGGGGTCATCCCCTGAGCAAGCCCGCAACCATAGCCCCTCACAAAAAATCTGCCATTCACTCCTGTTATGCACCTTTCTTCTCGTCTCTACCAAACTCACATTCCTTTCCTTCAGGCACTCCTTAACTGACTCAATCCACTTTTTCTTCGTTTCCCAGCTGGTCGATTCCCAGCACACTTCTCACCATACATTCATTTAACCAACCGACTATCATCCATCCTTTCCATATGACCAAACCACTCAATGTACTCTCATTTATTCTCTCATTCACGCCTTTCTTCACACCACATAACTCCCTAATGTGTTCATTCCTCATTTTATCAATTCTTCTCACACCTAACGCCAATAAGATTGTCCATTAGAAAGAACACTTTGTACCTTAGATCTATAATTCTTATTCCAATACTTAGTCCCTTCACAGCCACCAAGGATTTAATTGCACCAGTCATCTTCCTTCCATTCACAACTTTCCCACTACACTCTGCATCATCCGTTCCATTTTCATCCAACGTATATCTTAAATATTTAAACTCAGATACTAGTTCCAGTAGCTCAACATGGAACATGATTTCGAACCGCGGACTCTCCTCACTCACTACCATAAACTTACTCTTATCTTCATTTATTTTCATACCCCTCCTTTTGCACACCCTGCCAAACCCCTCTACCAATCCTCTCAAACTCTCTTCAGATTCACCACACAAAACCAAATCATATAATTAAATATGCAATATATTTGAATGGTGTTCTCAGCTCTTCAAAGTTTTTTCTTTCATCTCGGATTAGCAATAATATTGCCTTAATTTCAATTTCTTCTTCTTTTATAGCAATGGCTATGATCAAATTTTCTATTAAGCCTCTTTAATGTTACAATTTTAATCGTCTTGAAGTAAGTATTCTTCTTTTGCAGCTTTCACACCACAGTTGCATACCAAGTGACACAGCTGAAACAATGCATAATAATTAATTATGAATTTTTGCAAATAAACTGAGCTATATCCCACTGATTTGCAGCTTAGCATCTACGGCGTGTATCTTAATGCAATCGTATGGTTAATTTACATTGAAACTTTTCTAGGAAAGTTGCATGCTATGCGAGAGTCGTATATTCTCTGAGAATTGCATGTGACATATAATTTTAGTTTGAAAGCATTATACAAATAATATGAATATTAATTTTGCAAAGTTTCTATTTACGAAAAGATTCTTAGGCAAGTTCATATCCTTTTTTATTCTTTTAATTTTTTAAAAAATATCATATCAATAATGATAAAATTTACGCCTATCAGAAAATAAAATCTCGAAAACTGAAATTCTTTTAAAGTATAATTAAAGCGTTATTATTATTATTATTATTATTATTTTTATTATCATTATTATTATTATTATTATTATTATTATTATTATTATTATTATTATTATTATTATTATTATTATTATTATTATTATTATTATTATTATTATTATTATTATTATTATTATTATTATTATTAACACAACTATGTTTAAAATCTCGAGTACACGGATGGAAATATTTTTGCAAATAATATTAAATATATATATATATATATATATAAATATTTATATTATGTATTAAAGATTATTTAATAACAATATATAATAAATATACATTCAATATTATATATATATTAAAATATATATTATAATATATAATATATATTATATATATATTATAGTATATATATATATATTCTCATCTTATACTAGATCAACCTAGTACCTACGTATAATAAATACATGATTACTTTTATTATAATTCCTAATACTACCAACCCCCTATAGTAGTAATATTACATTATTCATAAGTCATAAATTATATGTTTTTAATAATTAGTGAGGTGAAGGCAGCTCGATTCTATAGCTATAGCCTGCTCAATTCATGAATCCTCGCGCTAATTTAATCCCCTAGAGCGACACGCCACGCTCAGCACGAAATGCACTGCAAAAATTACTCTATGCAATTATTAAAACCTATAAATGCACGGTATTAGAATGATACAACGGTTTGAAGTATCTATATATATAGCTATATACCAATACCTACAGTACTGATCCCGAAAGGGACCTAGATTTGGGTTTCATACGCACGCTTTGAACCGAATGGTACTGCTTGTGAATGAAAACACTCTTAGGGTGAAGTGTTTGACCTGCGTATATATCAATGGTTTACAAGTTGCGGTGGAGCACACCTGGTGGAGAGGTTTATGTGTATCTATAAGTCCACTGTAATAGGTACCAACTAGGTTGTCAAGATTTGATGATGAATCACACCTCGGGAGTGTCTGTTTCATTTTTGAGGCACCAACGTAGGTTGTGAAGTACAGGCCATTAATGATACGATACAATATTCCAGTGTTAATATTATTCATATTTACAAGTATATAATAAATATAATAATAATAATAATACATAGATAATAATAATAATACTTAAATAATAATAATAATAATAATATAATAATAATAATAATAAATCAAATATTTTTTTCCTTTTTTATTATTAAAATTTTAAATTACAGTTATCAATTATTTATAATATTATTATTATAATTATTATTAATTTCGTATTTTCAGTACTTACTCCTATTGTTCTGATATTACTAATTTTTTTCTTTTATCTCCCATTTTACATATTTATAATTTAGTTAGTAGTAGTAGTTAGTAGTAGTAGTAGTAGGTTAGTAGTGTAGTAAGTATTAAATGTTTCATTTAATTTATTATTATTATATTATTATTATTATTATTATTATTATTATTATTATTTTATTATTATTATTATTTTATTATTATTTATTATTATTATCTATTATATATTAATTATTATTATCTATTATTATTTTATTAATTATTATTATTATTATTATTATTATTATATTTTATTATTATTATTATATTGATTATATTATTCATATTATTATTAATTAGTATTATTATTATTGATTATATTCTAGATAAGTTAGAATCTAGAATATATAATTTATAATTATTTCTATTAATTAAATTTCCGATTCTAATGATAATATAATTATAATTAAATTAATAATTATAATTCATATATATATTATTAATATTATTATATTATTATTATTATTATTATTATTATTATTATTATTATTTATATAATTATTATCTTTATTATCTTATTATATATTATTAATATGATTATTAGTAATATTATTCTTGATTATTAATTATTGTTATTGCTATTTATTGTTTATATTGTTATTATTGTTTTTGTTCTTTTTTATTATTATTATTATTTATTACAATTATTATTCACCAAAAGTGTTGAATATTAATTATATTATTATTATTATTATATTATTAATTATTTTATTATAATATTATATTATTATTATTATTATTATTCATACCAACATTTAGGTCCCTTGGCCACTTCAGGTATCATCAGAGTAGATTTCTATACTAAATTTACAATTCATGAAACAAAATGAGTGTCATTTGAAATTAAAATTAATAACTTAGATTACTAAGTAACAAATTAAAGTTTATAAAAAGCAATTATCATATTTTACATACCTTAAAAGTAATAATATATATCAATAGTGAGTTTTCTAACCAGCCAAACCTAAAAAATGTATTTCAAAAAAAATCCATTTCATTATACTTTGATGTTGATATTGGCTTGTGTTTTTAGATTAGAGGGACTCAGCAAGCCTCAATTCAAAAAAATTTCCTGCCGGTGTAGTATTTTGAAATTAGAAATGTCGAGATTGGGCTTAGGGGTTCCGTGATCGTTTTTCAAGTGTTCAAAGATTCTTATACCATAGGTGGGCAACGATAACGTGAAAAAAATTTATACTCGCGATATAACACCGATAACTCGATAACGAAAACTTATCATCGATAATCCGATATCTCCGATAACTCGTTGATAATAATATCGCCGATAATGCATAACGATAAATCGATAATCCAAATTTTATGTTCATTTTATTATAAATAAAAAATGTTAAAAACAAAACACGAATTTTTTTTTTTAAAGAAAATGTTAAAAAAAATTTATTACATTTCTTTTCACCTATTTTATGGATTATAATATAAAATGTTCAGTTTTCTTTACCGACAAGTGCCCAGAAAATATGGGAATGAAGCTACTTACTTTATATAACTAGTAAAAACCTAGGTATTTATACTTATATTTAAATAATAAATATATTAATTTTTTTCCCCTTTTATAACGACTTGCTCAGTGTTTTTTTATACAATGTATTATAGTGAATTTTATTTTTCGATTTATGTTATGATGTTATAGCTTACTTATATAATTCCGCGTTTAATGTAATGTTTAAATAGCAAATAGAAAAATGGTTAATAAAGGTTTGAAATTTGTGAAATCATAAAGCAGAATTAGTTATTACTAACAATTTTATACTCACACACACACACACAAGTTTTTATTTACAAAAATATAAATACTAGTTTCTGCCTTCTGAAAGCAGTTGTATTTCCCCTTCATAAACATGAGCATAAAAAAGTTTTCACCTGACAGAGAAATCCTCTTAGCTCTGTAGATATCTTTGCCAGGGGAGAACAATCGCTCCACCTCAGTGCTAGACGACATTGCAGTATTGTACCTTATAATGAGATCATAATGCACCTTCTCCTTGTTAAAAGCTAGGTCTGACAGACTGTCTGTCGATTTCGCCTGCAGCCATTTATTTACAATGAGAGCAGTTTTACTCTTGATTGATTTTTGATGACGTTGACCTTGAGTTAGTTCAGTATAATCATCAGCATCACAGATGCTTGAGTAGTAGTCCTTCTCTTCCATGTCCTCTCCCTCACTGCTGCTGGTACTGTTGGCGTTCTCGAGTTCGGTACGCCGCAATAACTCTTCCACCTTCTTCTCCATCAGGGCCTTGACCTCTAACTTTTTCGCCATTGTTTCTTCAAAAGCCCTCATCCACATCACGCGAAACTTGGGGTGGAAGGCAGTGGCCAGAAGTACGTACTCATCTTTCAAAAGGTGCTGTGAGAACTCTTGTCTATGACGTCAAGGAGGCTATTGACCAAAGGGTTGCAGAACTGGAGATTGGCATTGGTCTTCAAGTCAATCAATTTTTTTTTGGTCACAATGAGGGTGGGGATCAGGTAGCCCAGATAGCACTGTTTCTCCCCTTGGATTTTATAATCCAGTGCCAACTGCGACTGGTGCCATGATCCTTAATATAATTGAAAAAAGAATATATTTAAGTAGCCTTTAAAATGGAAGCATTTACCACCTGCATTATTACTAAAAAAGTAAAAGTTCATAAATGATTATGAATAAGCGTCTCGCTAATATTTAATTATTATTTACCCTAGGCATTATTTACTTGACATAAGTCAATATATATTAATATATATATATTAATTATATTAATATATATATTAATTATCATATAATATAATATATATAATTATATATTATATATATATATAATATATATATTAATATAATATATATATATATATAAATATATATTATATATATATACTATATTTTAATTTTTTTTTTTTTTTATACTTGTTCACCACACTCCACGGCAGAGGGCCCTATCAGGGAGGGGGTATCCGCACGCCCATAATTCATCCGCTAACCGCAAATTAGCAGCATTGATCACTGACGCTAGGCTGTTAAAGTGTGAAGGAGATTAAATAATTCAGCAAGGAAAACACAGAAGATGGGTAAGAGTATCCACAGATAAACAGATATAAGGTTGGCAGGAAAGAAGGAAACACCGCAGCAAAACTATACCTGGATACCTAATATCTTACAGAAAAAACTCGTGCGTTTCAGACAACAGCACCCCTTAGGGGCTACGAGGCGTCGTAAAGGTGGTGGTACGCGAGTGGAAGTTCCCTCGAGCACTTGCCGCTGATGTACCTATAGAAAAGAGATAAAACACCAACATCGCTCCGCAAAGATAGAGAGGGTCAAGTGAACTGAAAAATACAGAACAGTTTATAAGTCCTTTTGGCTTTTGATCGACCCTGTGCCATAAAGCCTCAGGGTGAACCTAAGAGCCCCCCCCCAGATATGATAAAACAGTACTCCATAGAAGGTAGCGGATGATACCGTATAGCTGGAGTAACTTAAGATAGAGGAAAAAAGTCTCGCAGTCTATTCACATCAGAGAACTCCCAGTTCTTTTGAGGCCGCCCTAGCAAACCGTTGTGTAATGTGAGTTTTCCAAGAACATTTTTTTGTTTATGTTAGGCCAAGGATGTTATTTATATTATTGTCAACATGATTTTCATTTTGCACCGTCGAAAGGAGATTAGGAAAGTTAGAAGTGTCTTAGAGAGGGAGATTTGTGTAAGAAGTTGAGTTTTTAAAAGAATTAAATTTCATACTCCAATGTAGATTACGAGAGTCGACACCAACCGGGAAATCTATCCAAGATCATGACTAGGCAGAGATAAAAGTGTATGTCGGAAAAGATTTTGAGTGAGACGAGAATGACAGCAGTTCTAGAGTAAATGAATTGTTAGCAGAAGTTAGAATTTGAGCAGGTGACACAAGATTGTTATGTGTAGGAGATCGAGTCATCGGCTATGATGTTGAGATAGATTAGATGTGAAGGTGATGGAAGTATAATCAATTCAATGAAATAAGTAAGAATAAAGTAGGATGATAAGACAGAACCCTGAGGAAAACCACTATTTCGCGATGACAGATAAAGAAGAAGAAGTCGCTCCATCAACCATCAAGCCGGATATTAGCAATGGAAAGATAAACTAGACATAAGTATAAAGCAAAGAGAAGGAGGAAAACCAAAGGAGGGAGCTTGGAGAGCAGTGACGAGTGCCTATACCGGTCAAAATGCTTTGAGATATATCAAGCGTCACCAGCGCAGTTCTCCCAGTAAGTTTCCTGAAGAGCGGAAAACCATAAATCGGTTAATAAGGTTAAATATATTAATTGCCAGCAGGACCTTGATCGCCGAAAGCTTAACTGGTGTGATCGGAAAGAAGAGAAGGACGATTCCAGATGGTTATCTAAGAAGTGAGAGTTTACGATAAGGGTTCAAAGATCTTATGATATAGTAATACAGTGAGAGCGTATTGGCGATAGTTAGAAGGATCAGAGCGGCTTCCTTTTTCGGATAGGTTGGACATGTGCGTGCTTTCCAACACTGATAGGTAAAGTGTTTAGTATAGACATAGAGAATATTAGAATTGAACGAGAGGAGCGGGTGGCCAGCTCGGAAGCACACTCCCGCAAAAACTCGGGAGGAATACCATCCGGGCCACCCGCCTTCCTAACTTTCATAGATCTCAGGAGCCCATGCACCCGATTAAATTAATCTCAAGCAAAGACATAGGACACCTGAGAGGAACAATAAGAGAGAGGGAGAAGGATTACCAGAATCGTCAGGTTGAGTTAAAAGAAAAATAGGAGGGCCGATAAAGAGATTGGCCTTTTTTAGCTGGAGAGTTAGCAACAGAGCCATCAGATCGTATAAGAGGAGGAAAGGCAGATTTACAGAAGTTGTTTAGAGATGTTTTTGGCAAGAGGCCAGAAAGATTTGTCAGTAGGAGAGCCAAGGAGGTTATAGTCGCACTTCGTTTGATGAAAGCCCGCTTTGCTAGTCGAAGAGTATTCCTGCAACGTATTTCTAGCTAAATGAAAAATTAGCGGAGAGTAGATTAGCTGAGAACGGAATTTTCCTAACTCCCGTAATCACGCCGCTGTCTTCTAGCGCTGGAAGGCCTAAGACGATACAAGCACGATCAAGCCATGGATTATGAGGAGAGAAAGATTTAGACGAAGAAGGAATGAACCTGCTCGTCCCGTCAACGATTACAGCTCCCACCTTTGTGGCAGAAGCCGAAGCGTCATCAGAGTCAAAGCAGTCATTCCCAATTATACTAGCAGGTAAAGCGACGGCTCAATAGGTCCAATCAGCCCGATCAAAGATGCCAGAAAAAACGTGGACGTAGGCCAGGATGGAGCTGTTGGAGAAAAGTATTCAAATATTAAAGATATAAGGTTGGAGTCACGTATATTTACCATAATAGGAGCTAAGGTTGGTGTATTTTATATAATGAGAAAGGTAACTAGTTAGTGACTAATAGTATCAACGTGTGTTCAAGAATTGGTTGGACGATTAGGAATTGTGTAGGGATCTTTGAACTTAGTTGCTTACCGATCTGTGAGAATGCTGAATGATTCTGGCCTACTCCCACCTAAATCAGTATTGAGAGGGACCCAACCATCAGTGTTGCGGTACATTGAAATCCCCTAAATAGGAGACCGCAGTATTGGATGAGAAGATTATAAAACAGTTCTCGTGAGAAGTTAGTACTATTCAATAGTAGCAGAAGAGTGGCAAAAATCTGTCACATTGTAGGAGAGAGCAGAAATACAGAAGAGCTACACAAAATTTTATTTGTAAGTAGGAAGAGGACTGAAGATAAGACCATTGTGCGTCACCACAGAGCATCGAATAGATAGAGATTCGAGATTCACGAGACGTGTTGTACTCCTCACAGAGAGACGTATTAAATGTTTACACCTAGGCACCACTTTCCACTCTATTTCCATCTCGTGAAAATTTAAATAACATTATAAGGTAAATTATAATATATATATATCTTCGAGATGCACCAACCCTATCTATATATATTCTATAAGCATATATTCACTAAGGCTCATATAGATTGCCCATATATATATATCAATATACTATTATGCCCAAATATGAGATAGTTAAAGGGTTATATATATATATAATATAATCAACATTAGTTGTCATACTATATTAGTCAGCAAGCCTGCTATGAATCAATATCTACTATATATATATTAATTATAAGGTATTATTTCCCTTCATAATTAACTATATTTCAAGCTATATGTGTATAACATAAAAGTATTCTCGTCAAACAAACCATAGGCCAGTGTGTATATCCCATTATTTGATATATATCGGTTTCATACGGAATGTCAGTTATACCCGAAACCGTTTATATAGTCTCCGCCGCACGATAATTGATCGCCAACATTATGCTCTAATCGGGTAGTTTCGGAACAATTTAAATCGCGAACCGATTTCGGTAAAGATTTTATCGAGATTACAGATAACCCAGATAAATCCTCTTTCCTTATCTGCGATAAATTATCGCTCTCTCGATATTTTTAATACGCATGTTGCTATATTCTACAACGCCCACCTATGGAAATGCCGTAAATTGTAGCCAATCGTAATCAATATTGGCGAGCCATACCGATATTCTGTGTTCTAAGAGAACTCAGTAGTGTATACCCGATGTGTAAGTAAGAAGTGCGTGTGTACAGTAGTGCTCTTTATTTGCAGAAGAACGAATTCGGCGTGAGTAAGGTTTCCAGAGTTAATTATACTACAGTTGATTTCACTCACTTTTTACTTTACTATTACTTAGTTCCTCAAAATCACTAGTTCTTTCAGGAAAAACATGAGTATAGCTTCAAATTATGAGTCGTGAGAAACAAACATTCTTCAGTAAATCAATCTTCATAATTAGTCCATTATAATATCTCCCTCTCAGTGCGTCGCGGAGACACATTTTTGCGAGATATCTTTGATGTTCGCTATTTAGAATACTGGGTTACCTTTTAAAACCCTGATCATTCTTTCCATAAATATATAGGTCACCTTCGATCCTTAATTCGTTGTGATTCTGTGACAAAGAATAGCGTCTACGATATATATCATCGATCACTCAGCCTTATCTTTACCCCCTCACATTATCCTCTTTCTCTTACTCGAGAATTTTCTACGTACGTTTTTATAAAAGTTCTCACTCTGATTTCAATCTTAGCTCAGCGAGAGTTGAGGAAAGTGTAATTATTACATCAATCATCTCTGCATGTTAATTCTTGAAAGCTCTGCGTCAATAGAACTATAAGTTGGGATGAAGAAATGTTAGGATGAAAGGTTCCAGTAGAAGCTGTGTTGTTATCACATTTTGCTACCTCTGGTAGTATTGGCTATCCTTCTATAAACATTCAATTCATCGTATAAGCGGCTTGATGCGTTTAGGGAAATTGGAAAGGGCTTGCAGATTCTCACATTGAATGGGAAAGCTGATATAAAAATTTTCTTAAATATTATTATTTATTATTATTATTAATACAGGCATATATTATTATTATTATGTATTATTATTTATTATTATTATTATATTATATTATATTATTCATATTAACTACTCATATTATTTGGACTTTTACATGATTAATTATTATTATTATATTATTAAATATATTATTTATAATATAATTGATACATTTAGTTCTTTATCTATTAATTATGTGACTTATATAATATAATTTATTAATGCTCTAAATATGCAGTTATTATTCACTTTATTTATTATTATTATTATACTTATTATTATATTATTATTTAAATTACTTGTTATGTGAATATATAAACTTAGGAATCTTGTGCTCATTGATCAGCTCTGTAGTAGGGTTGGCCGACGCACCGGTGCGGTGCGGTGCGGCGTGTGCGCTCATTTTGGTGCGGTTGCGGTGCGGTTTTTTTTGCGCCTAAAAAATTTCAGCGAACCTTGGGTGCGGTTGCGGTGCGGTGCGGGCAAGGAAAAAATTTAACAGTGAGCGGTGCTGGTGCGGGGCGAGTGTGAGCACATAGATGAAAAAGCATTAACACTCGGGTTGGCTGTTACGGTGCGGCTGCCGCGCAGTGTGGTTGTAATGCTGGGATCTTTGGAACGCACCGCACGCGCCTAACTCAGTATGCACACACAACCAATATAGTGTTCGTGATAAAAATAAATATAAAAATTTGACAAGAGAAATATTGCTTCGGAATAATTATATCTATATTTATATATAAAACAGTCTCAAATCTACAGATAATATATTTTCAACCAATCATATGAAATATAAAAGTAAATCATAATAGCTAAATATTTAACTAAACTAATTAACTTTCTATATACTATATCTACCGTTATGCTCAACATACGATTGGATGACATATGTTTTCTACCATATCATCTGAAAACTCTGAGCTACTTATACATCCGACAGAAATACAAGATTGATCTTTTGAACACTGTGTAAGAAGCCTAATAAGGTATTAGGTCATATATATATAGTATAGTCGATATATATAATATATATATATATATATAGTATATATATTTTATATATATATATATATTACAATAACTATATATAATAACTATAGATATAAGTATATATATATATATATATATAAGGCGAGCTTTCTGACACTTTAATCGGGATATTTGGGATTGCATTTCGTCGCTTTGTTTTTTAGCAAACTATATTGTACGCTGTGGAATACTAAAAAGAGGATGAATCATGTTTTTGTTCCGGAGAACGCCTCTGCTTCTGACATAGAATAATTGTAGGCGCCGTGATCCACGGAATGGTAGATATTAACATGACAAGGTTCATCTGATCTCTCTAGACAATAATCATTTTCTCCTCATTAAATCCCGATATGTGTTCAGATGGCTTGATGTTCTCGTGCAATATATCAGGGTCTCTCGTGACATTGAGATATAGGTTCTTGGAAGACTCCGTTCTCCAATTCTTAACAATCTCTCTCTTTTT
>JABUQX010114144.1:0-2500 GCA_015478945.1 Trachelipus rathkii
ACACATTAAACACATGCACACACATTACACACATTATTACACACACACACATTCACACACACATTACACACACACATTATTATTACAAACACACATACATTATGTATTGAGCATATTACATATTACATACATACATATATACATATGAGAAAGACATATATATATATATATATATATATAATGACACACACACACACACACACACACACACACACACACACACACACATTACATACAATATATATATATATTAACTGAAATGATTATCGAAATACATCTGACACCTGTGCATTGACATCTGATAACTTCTGACATATTATTATTATTATTACATGTTGATTATTATTACATATTATTATTACATATATACACATATATATACATATTATTATTATTATTGTTAATGAAAAGAAAGACATATATTATTATATACATATACATATATATTATATATATTATTACATATATATATATATTAGAAGAAAGAGATATATATATATATATATATATATATATATATATATATATATATATATATATATATATATATATATCTGAGCTCGTTATGCGTGCGTAATGGCTATTCCTAGATTGTTAGTTCAATAAAACCCATTTATAGCATATATATATATATATATATATATATATATAACACATACACATACATATACATACATACATACATATTTACATATATATATATATATATATATATATACATATATATATATATATATATATATATATTTATATATATAGCAGAGAGTGAGAGAGAGAGAGAGAGAGAGAGAGAGAGAGAGGAAGGAGATATATATATATATATATATATATATATAGAGAATATACATATGCTATATATATATATATATATATATATATATATATATATATATATAAATATGTACACACTCTGAACTATTATTTTGTCCTAATCTAGATTTAAAAGACAACAGTGGACCTAACTTAGACATCTTTCTGTTACCAAACGGAAACCCTAATCCCAGATTTATCGTCGTTGACCAAAACGGAGACCCAACTTAGATTTATTTTGCTGCCGAACACTTAAACCTAACCTTACATAATTTCATAAAAGAGATATATATATATATATATATATATATATATATATATATATATATATATATATATATATATATATATATATATATAAGATCGAGTCTATATATATATATATATATATATATATATATATATATATATATATATATATATATACTCACTGTTTAAAGATAACTTAACTCCTCGCAATAGCTTCCAAAAAAGCTTCAAAACGGTCTTGTGCTTCAAATATGTTACTATTACAGTAGAAATTAAAATTTTCACCAATTTTAGTTATGTCATCATGGAGACTACATAAATTCATATTTCAAAATGGTAACAACTCCAACAGAGCAATTTGCACATCAATCTAAACTGAAGTTACTCCATTGGATATAAGAAACCAAATGCCCACTGCTTGTAAGATAACTACTTTGCAAATAGCTTCCAAAGTTCCAAAACGGTGTTGTGTTTCAAATATGTTATTATTTCAGTAGAAATTAAAATTTTCACCAATTCTTAGTTATGGAAATACTAATGGAATAGACCATAAATTCATATTAAAATCTGGTGGAAGAATCTTTAATATCAGTTGCACACCAATAGCGACCCGAACTTGGTTCAATGAAACTGAATATAAAATAGGGCAACTTCTTGTTTATAAAATGACTTTACGAATAGGTCCCTGTATGGGATCAGCACATATATTTATCAATATATATCGGTTATGGACTTTTAACAATTTTGTGCCTGAAAGATTCATTGGCCATATATATATATATATATATATATATATATATATATATATATATATATATATATATATATATATATATATAGGCCTTTATGTAGTTTTAAACGGAGCTTCGTTCGTATGTACGTATAGCTGAAATGAATGCGTGACGTCATACTGTGACATGGGTTTGCGTAACTGACGTCACACTGTATGTTACAGAATATGGGATATATATATATATATATATATATATATATATATATATATATATATAGAAAGAGAGGAGAGCAGATATATAGTAGGGAGAGAAGGAATGGAAGGAAGGAAGATGGATTTAGACTGACAGGATGTGATCTAATCACTAATAATGTTTATTTTATATTTTAATAATTTAATAGGTGTTGAAAGTCCTATATTGCCTGTTTTGCAATAATACAAGTAAAGCTTAGAAGAAAAAAGGTTTATATAATCGATATTTCATTTCAGTTTAATAAAGGTGAGAAATTTAACCTTATTTTAACTTATGTAAATTGTATTTTTCGGCGAAACAAAAAAATTTATGCCTTCTTGATATTACAAGAGATTAACGATTTGAAAACTTTTTGGAAGCAGTCGAAAAATTTAAAACTTGTTGACGTAATATATATATATATATATATATATATATATATATATATATATATATATATATATATATATATATAT
>JABUQX010114144.1:7500-13252 GCA_015478945.1 Trachelipus rathkii
CACGGGTAGGACTAATTCCCCTCCGGAGGGTCTCCGGAACCCCCGCTCTTTGGTATTTGGGTGTCGCGGGGTTCCTCCGCCCCTCCCCTACGGGGTATGGAAAACGTCCCCCCCTGTGTTCCCCGTCGGCTCGAGCCCCCTACATTGCCGTGTAATACCTTTACAAAAAATTTAATATAAATATTATGTCCACCTGCTCCTAAAAAAAAAAATAGCCAATATTTATTTTATTTGTTTATTATTATTTACTTTTATCAATTTTCCTAACTAAATTTTACAAGGATTCCCAAAAATGTATTTCCTTTTCGAACTGTAGCTAATTGTAGTTTTTGAGATATGATTTTTTTTTTTTTTAACAGTTTCCACAATAAATTTTTACCAGGATTCCAAAATGTATTCCTTTTCCTGTAGCTATTGTAGTTTTTTTGAGATATGGTTTCGATGATACAAGTGTGGCTTTAAACCAAAATATCACCTATATAGTTATTATATATATATATATAATATATATATAATATGATATTAATATATATATATATATATATATATACTATATATATATATATATTATATAATATATATTATATAATATAATATATATAAGTGGCGAATCCAGTAACTTTTTACTACTCGTGCCCTCTCTCTCTCTCTCCTCTCTCTATCTCTCTCTCTCTATATATATATTATATAATATATCATATATATATAATATATAAATATATATTATATAATATTATATATATTATCAATATATATATATATTATAATATATAGTATATATATTATATTACAGTGCCACACCACTCAGGCAGAAGCCTATTCAGGAAGGTGTGTTGCACACATCACGTTATTCATCAACTAACGCAAACTACGCAATGAACATAACCAGGCTTAAAGTGAGGAGAATTAAATTCAGCAGGAAACACAAGAATAATGGAAGAGAATTCCACAGCACAGAGGTGGCAGGAAAGAGGAAGCACCGAGCGAACTAAGCTGGAGTTACCAATATCGACACAAAACTCATGCGCCGACATAGCCCCCTTGTGCTACGGGGCTTTCGTAGGTATGGGACGCGAGTGATAAGTCCCGGGAGCACCTGCCGTGCGGTACTCTTAGAAAAGAGATAAAGCACCAAAATCACGCCGCAAAGATAGAGGGTCCAAGAGAACTGGAAAGTGCAGAACAGTTTTAAAAGTCTTTTGGCCTTTGACTCGACCTATCCAAATATCCGGGTGAAACCAGAGCCCCCCAGATATGAGAGCAGTACTCCATACAAGTGGGCGAATGACGGCCTTGTAATAGCTGGCGCAACTGAGGAGAGGAAAAAGAAGTCTCGCAGCCTAAACAGAACCGCCAGTTTCTTTGAGGCCGCCCTCAGCAACCGTTGTGATGTGAGGTTTCCAAGACATTTTTTTGTTTTGTTTTATAGGAAAAGGATGTTTATAGTGTCAACAGGAGAGACGAAGGAAACCGTCGAAAGAGATAGAAAGTTAGAAGAGGTGTCTTAGAGAGGGAATTGTAGAATTGGGTTTTTCAAAGATTGAATTTTCACAAGGTTTGAGATCGACCCCACCGCGGAAATTCTATCCAGGTTAAGCGAGAATAGAATCGGAAAGATTAAGATGAGAGGCAATTCTAGCAAGTAAATAGAGGGAGCAGAATTGAAATGAGTGAAGAATGAAGGGTCGGTCATCGGCATACGAGTGATAGAGTTAGATGTGCAGGTGAGAAGATCATTGAGGAAAAGCAGGAATAAAAGTAGGAGATAAGACAGACCCCTGAGGAACACCACATTGAAAGAAAAAGAAGAAGAAGTCGCCCAATCAACAACAGCCGATTTGAGCGATTTGAAAAAAAAACTAGACATAAGTAAGCAAATGAGAAGGAGGAAACGCCAAATGAGGAGCTTGGAGAGCATGAGCGTGTCATACCGGTCAAATGCCTCTGGATATGTTAAGCGCCACGCTACAACGATCTCCCGTAGTTTCCTGAGGCGAAAACCAATAAATCAGTAGATAGAATACAAGTGAGTAGCCTATAGGGCGATAGTTAGAAGATCAGAGCGGCTTCCTTGTTTTGTCGGAACAGGTTGGACATGTTCGTGCTTCAAACGCTGGAGGGAAAGTATTATAATTGAGACATAGAGAAAATATTTGAACGAGGGGAGTATATATATATTAGTATATATATATATATATATATATATCATATATATATGTAATATATATAATAAGTAATATATATATATAATATATATAGCTATATTATAATATATATATATATATGCTTAAGTTTCTTCCTTCTAAACCGTTTCTTTTTCTAGCGTTTTTCTATAACGTTCGTTTCAGATAGCTTTAATATTTAAAGATCATCTAAATTCACAGATGCCGTCTTCCGCCAATCGATATGGGCATGAACTGCTGCCATTTTAATGGTTAACAGAGTATTTTAATAGCGGTTTATTCTACCTTTTTCGTCTTTACATTTGCGCCATAAGATTCATTTATTTGACCAACTTTTGCAAAAAGTAAGAGAATTTTAAACCGTAACTCACGAAATTTGCAAAATAGATCGTTTCTATAATTTTAACTCGTGCTGAGCACGAGTCGCACGAGTGCAGGACGTCGCCTCTGAATATATAATCTATATATATATATATATTATATATATTATATATATATATATATGATATATATATGTATATATTATATATACAGTATATATATACCATATATATATATATATTAATATATATAATATATATATATATATACTATATATATATATATATATATATGGTCTTAGGTATTTGGAATGTGATACGATATATTGGAAAATCGAATTAAATTATGAAATCAAATTACCTATAAAGAAATTTATAAAATTTTAATAGGCATTAAATATTTGCTTGTTGTTGAAGCTCGAGAACTTTTTATTAATTACTTTTTTTGTTTCAGAAAATTAATAATTTATAATATATAAATATATGAATATAATTATATAATTATAATGATTATATATAGTATATATATTATATATATATATAAATATATAATATATATATATATATATATATAGTATATATAATATATATACATCTATATATATTAATATAGTGATATAGGGAGAGGAGAGAGAGAGGAGAGAGAGAGAGAGATTAGGTTACTTTTTTTCTTGTTAGCTTAGGTTAGATTATTTTTTATTGTTACGTTAGCTTATGTAAATATGTAAGGTTATGTTAGATTTTTTTTTTAATTTTAAATTTGATTAGGTTAGGTTAGGTTGGTTAGTTTTATGTTTAGGTTTGTTAGGTTTTATTAGGTTAGTTAGTTAGTTTTAGGTTTAGGTTAGGTTAGGTGGTTAGGTTAGGGTTAGTTTAGGTTATGGTTAAGTTAGTTTAGGTTATATAGTTTTAGTGTTGAGATTAGGTAAATATTAGATTTGTTTTAGATATTATTTTTTCCAGGGATGGTATGAATCCTATCCGATGCTGACTGAAAAGTTTTTTGCTTGCCATTAAAGATAAAAATGTAAAAACCTGGAAGTACTAATAGTAAAAGATTGTTGGAGCTCATATAAAAATATTGGAAGTCTTGAGTGGTACAATTTTATCCATTATACCGTGAATCAATCAAAAACTTTCGAAGATAGAAGTTAATATATATATATATTATATATATTATATTATATATATATAATATATATATTATATATATATATATATAGTAGTATGATATGTATATATAATATAGTATAATATATTATATAGTAAATAGATATATATATATATATATGATCATATATATATATATATATATATATATTATGATATTATGTGTGTGAAGCTAAAATTTTTTTCAAATTGATACTTCTTTTGTCGTATTATTTATTTTTCAGTAAAATAAAGAAAAAAGAAATTAAATTACTTTCGTATTTCCTCAATTTATCGATATTTTTTGTTTTCACAAATTATAAAGATATATCGATCGCATTCCAAACTCTACCCTAAGACCATATATATATATAGTAGTATATATATATAATAATATATATATATATATATATTATATATATTATATAGTATATATATATATAGTATATATATTATAATATATATACCTATATATATATATTATATATAGTATGGAATCTTTAGGTAGAGTTTGGAATGCGATCGATATATCTTTATAATTTGTGAAAACAAAAATATCGATAAATGAGGAAATACGAAGTAATTTAATTTCTTTTCTTTATTTTACTGAAAATAAATAATACGACAAAAGAAGTATCAATTTGAAAAAAAATTAAGCTTCACACACACATACAATCACAACACCACAAATAATATATATATAATATATATATAATATATCATTATTATATATATAATATATATATATATATATATATATATATATATATATATATATATATATATATAATATATATATATATATATATATATAATATATATAAATATATATATATATATATAATATTATATATATATATATAGGGAAGATGTTATTTCATTAACAGCAAAAATTTCTTATACTTATTATCTCATAAATCTCAAAACTACAATAGCTACTACAGGAAAAGGAATACATTGCTGGAATTCTGGTCCATTTCTAGTGCGGGAAATTGTAAAAAAAAAAAAAAATAAAAAAAAAAAAAAAAAAAAAAAAACAAAAAAATCAATAAACTACAATATTAATTCACGCTTTGTTTTTTTTTTCCTGAAAGAGATACCCCCAAGGGTACGCACCAATGGCAGTTAGGTCCGGGGTCTCTCTCGCCCTTTCCAGGGAACTACGGGGTAGGACTAATTCCCCCCCTCTCCGGGGAGGGTCTCCGAACCCGCCGCTCTTTGGTATTTGGGTGTCACGTGGGTTTCCTCCGCCCCTCCCTACGGTATGGAAACGTCCCCCCCTGTGTTCCCCGTCGACTCAGCCCCCTACATTGCCGTGTAGTACCTTTACAAATAATATATATAATATATACTATTTATTTTTTTCCTAAAAAAAAATTAAAAAAATAAATAGAAATTATCTATTTTATTTAATTTTTTATTTTTACATTCCTAACTAAAATTTTACAGGGATTTCAAAAATGTATTCTTTTCGCTGTAGCTATTGTAAGTTTTTGAGATTGATTTTTTTTTTTTTTTTTTTTTTCTTTTTTTTTTTTTTTTTTACATTTTTCGCACTAAAATTGGACCAGCATTCCGGCAATGTATTCCTTTTCCTGTAGCTATTGTAGTTTTTGAGATATCTGATTGAAAAGATGATATTTTGCTGTTAATGAAATACATATAAGCCATATATATATTATATAATATATAAATAATATAAATAATAATATATATACTATATATATAATAATATATATATATATATATATATAGTTTATTATATTATATATAATATATATATATATATATATATATATATATAGTATATATATAATTATATAATCTATATATATATATGTAGTAGTAATATATATTATATATTATATATTATATTATAATATATATTATATATATAATTAGGTTTATATATATATATATATATATATATATATTATATATATATATATTATACTATTATCATATATATAGTATATATATATAATATTATATAGTATTATATTACATATATATATATATAGGTAATATATATATTACTATATATATATATATAATAATTATAATATAGTATATATAGTATATATATATATATATAGTATA
>JABUQX010114146.1:0-2500 GCA_015478945.1 Trachelipus rathkii
GATTTATATTTTATAAAAAGAATCACAATAACAATTGCAAGCCATTAATCATTTTCCCAGTTATATTTAGATTAAAAAAATTATATAGAAATGTAATTTTTATACATATATATATATATATATAAATATATCTTTATATATATATATATATATATATATATATATATATATATATATACTCTTTATATATATAAAGATGACTTAACCTAGGGTTAAATCATCTTTACCTTATAAATACTGCGTGCAGTGCAGATTAAATTTTCAATATATATATATATATATATATATATATATATATATATACTACATATATATATATATATATATATATATATATATATATATATATATATATACTACTATACCATATATATATATATATATATATATATATATATATATATATATATATATATATATATATATATATATTTGTGTGTGTGATTGCAAAAGGATTAATCAATTTGCAAGAGAATTAATTAATAAAACTTGTACTTTTTCTAAATAAGCAAATAATTGGAACAGGCAAATTAAAAATTTAATCAGAAAATTAAATTCAATAAATGCTAAATAAATTTTGACCACAAATAATAGACATTTGATACTTTGTAACTAATTGTTTCAAAATCATTTAAATTTAAACGTAGCTCTGCTTTTAAGCTTTGCTGATTTATAATAGTGATGCAGGTAACATCCGCATCCGCGGAGCATCCGCACATTATTAAAGATCCGCATCCGCATCCGCGCTTTGCCCTGCGGATGTTGCGCGGATGTTTATTGTCGAGATTTGATAAAGAATTTTATAATAAAAATACTTAAGATGAATCTGAAAGAAAAAGAAAATGAAAATGAAAATGAGTTGAAGGCAATTCAAAAACGGCTTGATATTCCATATCTTAATGTTATCAAAGACATTCCAACTCGCTGGAATAGTACACTTCATATGATGGAAAGAAGTATTGCTCAAAGAACTTCTTGCTTCGTACGCCAGTTCGTATTCCAAAGTTAACAATCTTATTAATTTGGAAAATGACATCATATCACACTGCATTAAGCTATTGAAACCATTTCAGAAACTACCAAAAAAATCAGCGCCTCTACAGCTTCTGTCTCTTATGTAATACCATTAATCTCAGCGCTAAGGAAGCATTTTGAACCACCTTCAAATGAAAATGATGACGGTTTAAAAAGAATGAAAGATGTAATAAAAACTAGAGTTAGAAAAACGCTTTGGTTCTGTGGAAATTAATGACCTTCATACTATTACAACTTACTTAGATTCCCGTTATAAAAGCAAGTTTTTTTGTAACAATATTAGAACAAGTTAAATCGTTACTTTTTGTGTTGCAGTTGAAAAACTTTAATCCTAACAGTCTATTAATTCGCCACCTATTAAAAGGAAAAAAAACAAAATCTACAGAAACAACACCTTCTACAAGTATATCAATAACAGATTCATTGGAAGAATTTACAGTCCAGTAGTGATGAAGAAACACGCATTACGAAAAGATGTGGTGCAAATGATTAAAAACTATCACCAGAAAAACGATTAGATTCAAATGATGATCAATCAGTTGGTGGAAAGTTAAAGCAAAATGTTTACCCACGCTTGAGTAAACTTGCAAGGAAAACTTCAATCCTAACAGTCTATTAATTAGCCATCCATTAAAAGGAAAAAAATGAAATATACAGAACCAACATCTTCTACAAGTAAATCAATAACAGATTCACTGGAAGAATTTCTACAGTTCAGTAGTGATGAAGAAACACACGCATTATCAAAAGATGCAGTGCAAATGATTGAAAACTATCACCAAGACTAAAAGACCTGAATTAAAATCTTAGCGATCCTATCAGTTGGTGGGTGTTAATTAAGCAAAATTCAAATGTTTACCCACTTAAAGTAAACTTGCAAAGGAAATACCTGGCCTGTCCTCCAACTAATATTCCAATTGAACAAGCAAAGCAGTAACTGGAGCTAATATGGTGAAAAAAGAAACAGACTCTCAGCAGAAAAAACAGAAAAGGCAAGGAAAATTGATGTTTCTCAAGCACAACCTTATATTTTAATTTCAATACTAGGGCAAAAAGTTTTTACTCCTTGGAAAATCTTTCTTTTAGGTCGGAGGTTAGGGAAAGAGGTTGATAGGTTCCATTTGAGAGTTGAGTCCCCGTCCCGCACCCTGTTAAAAATTATATTAATAGATTGTGGATAAAACTCGATATATATATATATATATATATATATATATATATATATATATATATATATATATATACATACTTCTTTTAAATAAATATATATATATATATATATATATATATATATATATATATATATATATATATATATATATATATATATATATATATATATCTATATACTAGGAACAGAGATCCCACGCATCCGCAGGATGCAAGCTCTGCTTTTAAGCATCACTAATTTATAAAGGTATTTAGAATTGCTATTCTGAATTTCTAAGGCAAGAAACAAATAAAA
>JABUQX010114146.1:7500-15000 GCA_015478945.1 Trachelipus rathkii
ATGAACATAACATACTTAACACACAACGGCTGCACGAATAAACAGCCAGCCCCAACATCTTAAACAACAAAGCGTACATAAGGGACAGTAAAACAAGTTTTCAGGTGTATAACATATAATTTTCAATAAAAAGAACATTAAATAAATAAATACATTCAAACATATAAGTTTTTATTTTAAATATATTAATCCATCTAATCAGGGGGACATAGGATTCTGTGAAAAATTTGAGCAAGTTCTATATGTTTCTCCAGAGATTCAACACCATCCGATAGGATGTAAGCATAAATACAACCTGCGGCACTAAACCATTTTTCTGCATATTTCGGTTCAACAGCACTCACTCGCTCACGCCAGAGAGAAGTAAACGTATCCTGGTTGATAGTTATTAAGGCATTTCTGTATACTGCATTATACGGGAAACCACATGTTTCGGTGTAAATATCGTAGATTACACCATGTGCTATATGTATTAAGTCCTCAAGTGTGTCAACATCTTTAAGATGAGACTTTAAGTCGTTTTTCATATCAAACAAAGCTGTTATATTTTCAGATGACTGAACAGTGAAACCTATACACGTACGCATGAATGTGACAGCATCATTAGGTTTCCAATAGTTGCGTACATCAATACTTTTAACATTATCAGATGCAGTGAAAGCAACATCTATTCTATTATAGCCTCTCAAGCTGTCACCTCTGATTTCAGCAGGAGGCGATGTCTCAGATGACACATACTCAGTCTTCACCCAAGCTTCAACGCTGTCGATAATCTTGAGGAATTCTTCAACCGACATGATTAAAGGTCTATTACTTGCACCTCCAATTGGAATACAGGTAATATATTGCTTTCCATTCGTTTTACGAAAAAATGTTAACTCACGTGGGATCAGTTTATGACATTCGTAGGAGCAGAATGAGAGGTCATCATACCAACACAACGAAAAATGTCTTACTGACAAAATTCGTATGTATAAACAGATCTAAAAGGTAATGAGATTCTTTCTTTCAACCAATCAGAAGAAAGTAAACAAGAATACGACGTACGAACGAGCCATATCAGTTCAAAAGGGTATATATTCTCGTTAGACAACAACAACAACAACAACAATAACATAGTACAAAAATAAGTTCTTTATATACTAACCAACGAATATATGCTAACGTAACATTGTTTTCACATTAATAAAGCTAACATAGCATTACCAGAACTAAGAATATATTGTGTGCAATGACAAAACCTAACACACCTTACGTGCGAATAAACTACTAACATATTAACAAAGTTCCATACTTTACAACAGTAAAAGTACCTAACGCACCATTACAAAACACAGCCAACTATTCACACCTTTTCCACAGCATATCTCTAACATATCAATGTTACTTTTACATTTACGTCGTATTTCGAGTATCATTTCGGATAAACATAGCACAAAATGAGTTCTTTATATACTAACCATCGAATATATGCTAACGTAACAACGTTTTTACATTAATAAAGCTAACATAACATAACCTGAACTAAGAATATAATGTACAACGACAAACCTAACACCATACATTACTAAACTACTAACATTAACAAACTTCCGCATTTAACAACAGTACCCCTAACACTTCATTCGTACAAAACGTAACCTATTCACACTTTTTCAAGCATATCTCTAACATATCAATGTTAATTTTACATTAACATCGTAACATTTAACAAAAGTTTAGCATAAACCTGTCTAATCATCATACTGACAAAGAATATAATGCTGACGTAACAAATGTTTTACATCAACTTCGTAACATTTAACAAAAAATTCATCATAACCTCGTCTAAATATCATAAACCCCCAACAGATAATTGCAAACATAACAAACTTTTAACCAAAACATAACAAAAATAACAAAATTTTATCCGACATAAAATAAATAAGTTCTTTGAATAAAATATCACAGTAAAGCGTAATAGTTTACTGATTTTAAAGCAGTAAATCAGTAAATCAGTAAATCAAACTACCCATCTCTGCAGTCCCTACCCATCCCACCCGGCTGTGATCTATTGAACTATTGATTCAAGTCATATTTCGAGTATCATTTTGGATAAACATAACATAAAAAATAAGTTCTTTATATACTGACCTACGAATATATGATCAACCAACAAAGTTTTAGCATCAATAAAGCTAACATATCATAACCGCAACTAGGAATATAATGTACAAATGCAAACCTAACATACCTCGCGTATGAATAATCAGCTAACATCCTGAAAATTCCCTACTTTTCAAAGGTAAAGTGGCTAACAGGTCATACAATACTCGATATGTTCCCACTTTTCGCTCATATCAGCAACAGGTAAAGCAGTATTATCTAACAAAATCCCTTAACAAAGTGACCAATCTATCAAAGATACCACCATCTTGAACTATGAATTGACACTACCTTCATCAAAATGTCACTCGTTTCGAGTATAACATCATTTGACCTATGAATAAACGTAGACATTAGCAAAATTCTAGGGCAAACCTAACATTACTCAACAAAAACTTAACCTAGGCTCACGTTTCTAACACATCATCGTCAGCTAACACAGTAATATCTTACAAAAACTCATCATTTCTCTAACAAATCAGTGTTATTTCCACATTGTCATAGTAATATTTAACATAACGTACCTAACTTACGAATAAACAGTTTTTCATCAGCCAGGAGTATCTAAAGCAGCATTATCTTCCGAGGAAAACCCAGGGGATACGCCCCATGAAAGGGTGTATTAGTCCTGGGGATCACCCCAGGGGTGTAAGCGGGCTTACCCCTCCGAAGGAGGTAAGGCCTCAGCCCGTGAGCCTAGGTTAAGTGAGCCTAGGTTAAGTTTTTGTTGAGTAATGTTAGGTTTGCCCTAGAATTTTGCTAATGTCTACGTTTATTCATAGGTCAAATGATGTTATACTCGAAACGAGTGACACTTTGATGAAGGTAGTGTCAATTCATAGTTCAAGATGGTGGTATCTTTGATAGATTGGTCACAAAGGGCTAGGCCTGTCAGTGACACCTGTTAGCCACTGAAAAGTGAAGTCAGACTGTCCTACGCGGTGTTGCATTTGTACTCTGGTGCAGTATAATCTTTAAAACATTCTGTTTGCTCCTTATGACCCCAATGGCGTATGGAGGCCTCTGGCCAGCATGAGCCTGCTTACCACACTGATTTACTGCTTTAAAATCAGTAAACTGTGCGCTTTACTGTGATATTTTTATTCATCCTGTTGGTTAAAAGACTGATATACACAGCCGATGGGGTGATATTGCATCACTAACGTCGGCCCCTGCCCACGATGTGTGTAGATTGCTTGTGTGTGTTGCTAAAGCAAATGGTACTTGGTAATGGACATATTGTGTTGCTGTCGTTAACGTGCCTCGGAGACCCTGACGCTTTGTGCACATTGCGCCGATGGTTGTAAAGAACTCATTTTATGTTTGTTCGAAAAGCCACGACAGTAGTGTTATGTAAGAATGCTTATTGACGCGAGTGCTGGAAGCGTGAACCCGTTGCAGTATTACTGTTGTTAAATGGAGACTTTGTTAATATTATTAGAGTATGTTGTGTTTAATATTAATATTGATTGTACCAAACATTTTGTACTATGATATTGTGTGGTGAGAAATTGCGTCGTCATGTTGCTCTTCTGATTGTAGATCTGTTTTAGCTAAATCGTGTTTCATTCTATGTCCTCTTTACGGGCATGCGCCTACTGTCCGTAAACAGCTGTATTCAGCCAGAGTGCAAAAAGTAATAAACTGCTGGCATGTCGGATTATCGCGGAAAGTATATCTCCTGCTGGTATTTGCTTTGAAGACAGATATTGCTTTCACGATGTTAAAAGCGATATCAGTATGCATGCATTATTTCACTGTTCGGTCATGTACCAACGCTTTGAGCTGAACGACTTAAAGTCTCTTAAAGATATTATTGACCCATAAATCTCTACGATATTATTACAAGCGCAATAACGGCAGAGGGCCGTTACTTCGTGTTGATAGCGACGAAGTACTGGAGATAACACGTCGATGTTGTATACTCAAGCTGCAATACTATAGTTAGCCCAAAGAAACTTATGTTTGAGCATTATTTATTTATTTAGCGCTGACCAAAATAACATGTTAACTACTGACTGACGGGCAGTAAATAGAACGTTGCTACGAAGGTGCTGTCTACCCATTAGTATTAGTTGGTGGCGTTATGTTAGCAAAAATTAACATTGTTGTATGTTTGTTGATTACTGACAAACGGTGTGTTAGCGGTTGTGCTAACCGGCTTGTGGCTGCCGGCGCGTGGACTGTGAGAAAACACGCTCACCATGTGCAAATGACCCGTAAGAACAACTGTTGGTACATGACGTGCACACACACTGACCCGAGATGCGAGCATTGTATTGACATTCTTGCATGTTGCATTGGTTCAGTATTGACTGATGTGATACTATTACGATTATGGTATGTTGCTATGTCGTAGTAGCGTTAATATATTGAAAGTATGTAACGCTTACGTTAAAGTGGAACTATTGCTGTTGCCTGATGTGTTGTTTATCTTCGTATTTTAGTTACATCATGTGTATTGATATTAATGAAAGCTCAGAGTATGTCAGCTATAATGGTATGTTGTATTAAATTTGCTAAATATTACTACGAAGATATACTTTAATGAAGCAGAATATTACATGTTATACTGTCTTTAATTAACGATAACAGCTATTCTCAGAGCGTCGTTATGTCCTGTCTAGTGTCTTTTAAGTAAGTAATGAAAACTTTGTTACGTCAGCATATATTGTTTGATCTTTGTATAAAGAACTTGATTTTATGTTATGTTTATCCAAAATGATACTCGAAATGTGACTTGAATCAATAGATCAATAGATCAATAGATCAAGGATGGCCAGGAAGGTGGATGGATGGTGGCTGGATAGTGGCTTGATTTAGTGATTTACTGCTTTGTAAAAAAACTGACCTATCAACGTCTAACTGTAGATAGGGGGATAACCAGATGTATTGATTTAGATGGTGAGACCAAATTTACCCAAGTAAATATAAGCTGTAAATTAGTAAATATGACCTGAATCAATAGATCAATAGATCAATAGATCACAACTGGACAGGAGGGTGGCCGGATGGTGGTTGGATGGTGGTTTGATTTACTGATTTACTGATTTAGGGTATGTAAAAACAAATTTGTAAGTTATAAACAAAAGAATAAAAAATTTTATTTATTATTTATTTATTGTTTTCTTGATGGTTCTGAAGGCGCCAGCCTCGAAATCTACTGATCCCAGCCAACGCTATAGCACGCCCAGTTGATGCCGGCTTTGATGCGTGCCCAACCACTAACTGCTTTGCAATTACACTCTGTCCTGCCGATCATTGTACGCACTGTGAGGAGGTGCGAGGAGTTTGTCGACTTCCCCATCAGTATCATGATGCGGCAACCTGCTGGGTATGTCGAACCAGCACGGCCGAAAATCTACGATCTGTCTCGCTGGCTAAACAACTCAGAAAGTACGCTTCGGGGATCCTCTTCGGCATAATAATAATAATAATATAATGTATGTGTATGTGTATGTGCGCACTTCGCGACGTAATCGTCTGCGACGGATTACGTCGTACTGAACTAACGCTATTTGGGCCTGTCTTGCTCGCTCAGAAAGCACGGCAGGCATGTAGCCATCGACCTCGGGTGACCACCATTCATCTACCGAGTGGCCCCCACACAGTCCCCAGCTACATACATAGGTATATTCCAAGTTTTCAACTATTCCTTCATAGTAACATCGAAAAGAACTGCAGATCCCTGTCCCACTATATATATATATATATATATATATATATATATATATAGTGCTATATATATATATATATATATATATATATATTTCTTAGCATATATTTATATATATATATATATATATATATATATATATATACTCTATATATATATATATATATGATATATATATGTGTTCGAGATGACTTCCATTTAGCTTGCTCATCTCTTGAGGTTCAGCACAAAGTTGTCCAAGATGTGCTTACAAACAAACCGAGGAATGGATCTCATTTCCTCCCTGATGGTTTCTTTGAGTTCAATGATGGTCTTAGGTCTTCCTGCATACACTCAGTCCTTGAGATGACCCCATAGGAAGAAATCTGGTTTGTTAAAGTCTGGGCTATGAGGTACCCACTCAAAATCAATCTTGAGACTGATAGATTACAAGGCCTCCAAAGTTCTATTTCAGCAAATCTCGGGATAGATATGAGGTGTGAGGGCTTGCTCCATCTTGCTGGAATCAAAACTTTCTCATAAGCAACGGATAGAGGGTCTGTAACTTACTCTTGAAGGTTTTGAGGACCTCAACATATCTTTCTTTGGTGACTGACACTATCATGCCAGATTACTCGAAGAAGAATGGTCCGATGATGCCTCTGGCCGAGATTGCAGCCCATACTGTGCACTTAGGGAGTGTAGGATCTTGGTGGCTACTTCTTTGGGTTTGGAAGTCCCCTTTCACCTTTCCTTCAAGGCCCAAAGGAGGCTAAGGAAATCTAGGTTCTGCTGGATCTTCTCCAATAACTTAATTGCCATAGCCTTTCTCTGCTATATGTCTAAGGTTGTAAGGATCTGTTTCGTCTGTATTCTGTATGTTATTCTTATATCGTTTACTAGTAAATTCTCCTGCAAGTCTCGCTGGATATACCGAAGGACTGACTTTTCATGCACACAGAGCGTCTCAAACTTTGCTGAACTGACTCTATCGCATTCTCGACCAGCTCGACCGTACGCTTCTTGGGACGTCCTGAGTATCTTGGACGGTTTTCACTTGTTGCATTGAGGTTCTCCACGGCCCCATACTTCTCAAAGTGGTCACCAGTTCAATTCTGCTTTTGGAGGGTCATCTTGCATGAAAGTCTCCTGGATTTTCTTGAACGAGCATGTCTTGTAGTAATGTTTGATGCAGTATATTATTCTTCGCTCGAGCTTCCACTGAGGTCTGATTGTGGTCCCAGACGTTGCTTCCGCCATATCCTGCAAAATAAGGATGATTAGTGAATGATTGTAAGAGATATCACAAAAAGTGCGCGCTGGGTCCTCCTCTTTTGCCACCCTATATATATATATATATATATATATATATATATATATATATATATATATATATATATATATATATATATATATATATATATATATATATATATATATATATATATATATAAAATAAATTTGTATTTAGGTTTTATGGATTTCCAACAGGCGTATGATTGGATTAATAGGGAAGCTCTATGGCAGGTGTTGGTGATATATGGTGTTGGTGGTAGGCTTCTAAATGAAGTCAAAATTATATATGACGATAGTGAAGCGTGTGTAAGAATTAATGGAGTTGATTTATTATAATTATTAATAGCGGAGTGAGACAGGGATGTGTTATGTCTCCTTGGTTATTCAGTTTGCATATGAATGTG
>JABUQX010114146.1:22500-25000 GCA_015478945.1 Trachelipus rathkii
AAGGTTGTGCTGAGAAACATCAAATTTTTCTGCCTTTTCTGCTGAGATTCTGTTTCTCTTTTCATGCATATCTTAGCCCAGGGCAATGCTAAAACTCTCTCACTTGGAAACTATTGGGGACAGGCCAAGTTTTTCCTTGCAAGTTTACTCAGCGTGGGTAACCATTTTGCTTAACTTTCCACCACTGATAGAATTCCATCATTTTGTTCTAGTCGTTTTTCTTGTGAGCTTTTCAATCATTTGAATACATCTTTTTGTAATGCGTTGTTTTTTCATCACTACTGAAGTTTGTAAAATTCTTCCAGTGGAATCTGTTACTTGGTTTACGTTGTAGAAAAGTGTTGTTCTGTAGATTTCGCGTTTTTTTTGTTTTTAATGGGTGCGAATTAATAGACTGTTCCAATTGAGGTTTTTCACAGCAACACAGAAGTGACGATTTTAACTTGTTCTAATAGTTCATAAAACTTACCTTTATAACGGGATCTACGTAAGTTGCAATAGTATGAAGGTCATTAATCTCCACAGAACCAAAGCGTTTTTCTAGTTTAGTTTTTTTTACATTTTTCATTTTTTTAAAACAGTCATCATTTTCATTTGAAGATGGTTCAAAATGCTTCTTAGCATTGAGATTAGTCGGTATTACATCGGAGACAGAAGCTGTAGAGGCGCTGATTTTTTTTGGCATCCCTAATCTCATGTGACTCTGTTGACTCAAATTATTATGAACTTCATGCTGTGAGATCATGAGTCATCATTACACAGTTAGCCGAGTCCATGGTTTCATTTAAATTTGCGTTCAGATTCTTATTAAGTATTTTTATTTTAAATTCTTTTCAAATCTCGACAATAAATATCCGCGCAACATCCGCAGGGCAAAGCGCGGATGCGGATGCGGATCTTTAATAATGTGCGGATGTGGATGCGGATGCGGATGTTACCTGCACTCACATATATATATATATATATATATATATATATATATATATATATATATAATATATATATATATATATAATATATATATATATATATATATTATATATATATATATATGTTGTTACGTTAGCTTGCTAGATTTAAAAGGACTGTTTTTTTTTTTAATCATTTTTATGTTTGAAGCTCTTTTACTGGAATAACGTTTTTTTTTAGCAATATAAATTTTTTTTTTTTTTTTTTTTTTTTAATAGTTTGCCTAAAAATTGATATTTGGTTTGCCTATGTCCGAAAGATAGTAGGCCAATTTCATGCGTTTGCAGCAACAATCTGGCACAGAAACTTTTTCCGATTGTGGGTCGGGATATGTAAAGTTTTTACACACACCACACATATATATATAATATATATATATATATATATATATATAATATATATTATATATATATATATATATATATATATATATATATATATATATATATATATATATAATATATATATATATATATATATTGTGTGTGTGTGTGTGTGTGTGTGTGTGTGGTAAAACTAATATACATATCCCGACACAATCGGAAAAAATTTCCGTTGTTGCCACGAATTGTGCTGCTAAAACTTGAACTGGCCTACTATCTTCGGACATAAGCAAACCAAATATAATAATATTATATATAATAATATATATATATATATAATATATATATATATATTTATATATATATTATATAATATATATATATATATATATTATATATATATAATATATAGTATTATATATATATTATATATATTACTCGCCAAAATTAAGCACCACTGGCTGCATATGAAACGTTAACAGGTTTACAGAAAGGACGAGAAGCGCTGTGTAACTTTATTATGAAAAATAACTAGTATCAGGGACAGTTTACACAGTGCTGCAATAGTGCTGGGGGTGTAATAGGGTCTGCTTCGCTATATTAAGGTGAATGACAAATCGCCGTAACTTTCATGCTTTAGCGTTAAGGGAAGGTTTATGACGGGGGACATGTTGAAGTTACGTTGGTCATTAGTTGTGATATAGCCGCTCCAACCATGGAAAGATTGGCGCGTCTACTACACGTGATGAGTGCGTACAGATTACCACCCTCCGTGCCGAGAGGTACGGGTCCGTGAAGCTCCGCCGACGTTTGTTTTTGTGTAGCACAGCACAACATTGGCACGAGTTCGTGCAGCGTACCACGACACCAGGAGCACGCAAGGAGGCGGGCAGGCCAGGCCAGGCAACGGGTCACACTGAGTTGTAAACCGATTATGCGTATGAGGGCCGTAACGAGACGCGCTAAAAGAGCAAGCCACGTTTTCAATAAGCTGCAGGAGGTACATTGGACCCGTGTGAGTGACATATAATATACGTCGACACTCGCGGAGGCATAATTTGTGGCCAGGAGGCAGGCGCGCCATTGGACCACGGCACACAGGAGCATCCACGGCAGGGACTAGCATTTTGTCCGGGAAACTACATTGGACGTCACTGATTGGGCGAATGTGCTGTTTTACGGATGAGTTCAAGAGACAGTATCTGCAC
>JABUQX010114147.1:2500-5000 GCA_015478945.1 Trachelipus rathkii
AATATCCAGCATCAGTGGGGCATGGCTAGGCTCTGGCTCACAGACCCTACTGTGCGTGAGGCGAATAGGAATGTAGGTGTCTGTATGTGTATTAAAGGTTGTACCGTTGTATGTGTTGGCTATGGATGAGTGAGGTGAGGGTATTGAGATTAGTGTATTAATACACTATGCCGTAAACTGTAATGAATTACAGAAAATCTCCTACAAACGACAATTTTTCGTGTCCGTCCCGGTGACTAGTCGAAGTAAATCCGTTTGAACGAGGAACTCGAACTCACGACCTAAGCGTGCAAATGCAGCCATCAACCCACTGCGCACCGAGACTCATATATATATATATATATATATATATATATATATATATATATATTATATATATATATATATATATATATATTATATATATTATATATATATATATATATATATATATATATTATATATATATATATATATATACTATATATATATATATATATATATATATATATATATATATATATATATATATATATATATAATGAAGGAGAAAGTAAAAATTAAAAGAAATTGGAAAATTTCATTCTGAGGCCTGAATTTAAATTTTGGTTCTGCAACCAAAATCACCCTCCGGTGCATCACTAATGAGTTTTTTCAGCAAATTAATTGTTAAGAAAGTATACGTTAAGCAATTATCAGACTAATTTTAGAGCTTTGAAGAGAGTTGCATTAGCAGATGAATTAGAAGCTATAGTTAAATTTCATTAGAAATTTTCGGTTGACCACAAAATTTTCGAGAAAGTGTTAAAACTGAAATTGAGGAAAGAATATAAAAAAATATATTTTTTGAAAAAAAAAGTTAAAATTTTGTACACATACTTACTTTATCATGGTCATAATATAAGTACAAAGTTTTTTTTTTTTTAATTTTGTTTATTTTAATCTAATTAGAAAACAATTTCATATTTACATGACACTCACACCATAAAGAACGTAAAATGTTTCCTGATTTAATATAATGTGACTTTGTTTTATAAAAATTATGTTTTATAAGCTTCAATAGTAAAATCCTAACTGCATTTAAAAGGCTGCGTGCGCTATCAGGGCTCAGTTTGGACTCTTTTTTTTTTTTTGCAATAAATATTAAGAAAACAAGATACTCTCTACGTCGGTTTAAAATATAATTAAACAGTAAGTATATTATTATCTTATTATTATTATTATTATTATTATTTTTATTATTATTATTATTATTGTTATTATGTTTACTGAAATTCTTATCTTTTTTTCAGAAAGTCAAAAAGTTGAGAAGAAGACAGGTAAGATTTAAATTTTTTGATTTCCATATATAATTAATATATATATATATTATATATATATATATATATATTATATATATATATTTTTTTTATATATATATATACTATATATATATATTATATATATATTATATATATATATATATATAGTCTATCCAGTTTCTATAAGCAGGGTATCTTAATTTGAGGGAATTACTGTGAATTGTAAGTTTTTAAACATCTCAATAGATTATTTTATTATTATTATTATTATTATATTATTATTATTATTATTATTTATTTTATTATTATTATTATTTATTATTATTAATTGCTTATACATTATTATTATTAATATTCAATTTTCTTTGTTTCAGGTAAACCAGGCCCTCCGTGTCCAGACCTCCAGGAGCTCCAGGTTTAAAGGGCTCCAGGAATTAAAGGAGATAAGGAGCAGATGGCTGTTAAGGGAGACGGGGTAATATTATATAACTATATTATATATATTATATATATATACTATATATATATAATTATATATATAATATTATATTATATATATACTATATATTTATATATATAAATATATATATAACATCCTGATAGGAACAGTCAAGACGCCTTAAGGGATGCTATAACGCCTAATAAGATGTTTGTAGTATTAATCAATTTTCTTCAGAAAGACGTAATTTTCGGGAACATTTTCTTTCCAAGTAATTTTCATTTCACAGTCTAATTTATTTCGGCCTTCTCAGCTCTTTCATTAATGCTCCCCCCTCGAAACACAAGTCAAATCAGATTAATGTAATACATCAACGCACTTAAGAATGAGACTTGCAAAGAACACCTACTCTAATCTATTTACTTCATTCTTGAAGAGGCCTGGTTTAAACAGAGCAAAAACTGAGATTCATAAAAGAGAGATTTCGAAAATAATATATTAAAAAAAGAAAATTGAATCAGTATTATGATAGTCCATACCCATATCATTGCTAAGGCAGATTCTATCACTCACAAACTAGTAATTCTTGATTCGCCGAGTTGAGAACTAATGACCGTTACTTCATCCCCGCCTATCTTTTTCTACTGCTTTCCTATACGAATGCCTTAATAACTGCCAATCGTGATGGCCAATCTATATAAAAGAAAACGTAAAACCACATGATTTGTGGGGCATCTCAATAAGATAGATACTTGCTTTCTGATAACATTCTACAAGTAGA
>JABUQX010114147.1:10000-15000 GCA_015478945.1 Trachelipus rathkii
TGTTTCAAAAGATGGAAGATCTTACTCTCTTAAATACACCGACTGGGACTACAGATGATTCTCCAACGATAATGGCTGACGTCAGAGGTCGGTCCCAAGTGAAGGTTTTTTCAGGATTTCGGTAGGAAGTTGCACTTTGCAATTACACTATACTCCTTGAAAATGCCACAGGTGCCAAGGAGCGCTGTCAAATGGCAAACTTGATGGCACAAGTCTGCATCACAATGAACCCGCTTCTGGATCGCTTCCTACATCAAAAGGGAAATTAAATAAGGCCGGCGAGATTACGCTCCATAAAAGTAGAAGTAAAGTAAGCGTAAATTTAGCTCTGTTTGTAAGACGCGTAAAATTTATAAGGTACACTGATGATTCTTTGAAATATTTGAAAGATGATAAAGAGGAAAGTTATCCTTAATGAAGCGCTAATGTAATTTACTATTATTTTAAGGTGAAATTAATTCTGGTACATTTTATGTCCCATATAATAATAATTAATATAATATAATAATAATGATAATAATTAATAATAATAATAATAATAATTTAAATAATATGCCAGTTTCATTCTATGTGAACATGTGGCGTTTTTATAACAAAAAGTAATCTCATCGACCGTGAATGATTCCATTCGGTAAGGTTGCATGAATTGTTTCTGGGCTGGGTGGTGTGCGTGGTAACGTGGGCTAGGAGAAGCTAAAGGCTCCTGCCCCAACTCTAGAGCATCCTTTCGTCATCGGTTGATATGGCAAGAATATCATTATCAGATGACGAAGGTGCTGCTAGATTTGGGCAGGAGCATTTAGCTCTGCCTAGCCAGGCACTGCGAGACTGTTTGAAATGCATATTCTTAAAGTTTTTGGGGTCCAGCGGTTTGGCAGATATCTTAAATTTTTAATAAATTTCATGTAAAAGGTTTAAAATTAAATCGCTCGTGTCCTCATGCTATGATGCTAATTTCAAAGAATTCATCATTGATTCAGAAAAGTGTATTTTCTATAATAAAAACTTCTGCAGATGGACCAGGAAGACCTTATTGGCTTTCTAAAGCTGATAATGGGATCCAGATGCAACTATATGATTAGCGTAAAGAAAATTTGGATTTTTTTATTAAAAAAAACAATATGAACATAACCTTTTTAATTTGTAATGTAGTTGACAATCTTCTAGTGCTAGAATTTTAAAAAAAATATGAATTCTTTTTGACAGTAATAGAATTATATGGGGAGTATATCTGACCTTCTCTTTGCACGTTATACCGAAGAATTACTTTGAAGTGCTTCACATAGCTAAAAGTAGTAAACTTGACGCTGTCCTCCTAAATTACATTCAGCCTCATCTTTATACTAATCTATAGTTGATTACAAATTTATTTAATGATTTATGATTTATAAGGATACAAATTTTATCATATAAATAATAATCAATAATAATAATTAATAATAATAACTAATAATAATAATAATAATAATTAATAATAACTATTCAGGGGTAGCTATTAAACAAGGCCTCCAACGGTATGTTACAAACCATGTTTATAATAATGAGACATGAAATAATTTAATGATGGATTAAATGATTCCGGTGTAATGATGATGACAACGAAAGTTCAAAATTTCGGCAATACCCCCACAGAGAAGATGATTTAAACGAATTTGTACATAAAAGGTTTACTGTTGTGGTCACCATAAACTATCCAAAGCCGCAGAATCTTACTTGTTTATATGATAAGGCAACGGTGGAGATAGGCAGGTAGTAAAATTGCGTGAACTTTCTCTCAAATCGACATGGGGATTTCTATATCAGTGATCTCTCTAGACTTCAGAATGGAGTCTATGTATCAGACTGACATTACTTAAGCAACGGGTGGTTCGTGACAACTTTAGCTCCCAAATTTATAACGACTTAACAATTTGGCTCCATGTGTGAAAAGTCTTATGCGGTTTATGGATTTCAAGAAGGCTCATAATCTGAAAGTTCATGCGATTGTTCAAAGTTTTGAGGTTAACACCCATATGGCAGCTTATAAGTTATAGTCCCGCAGTTTTCATTCAAGTCCTAATAGTTTCACGAAGTACAATTCTTAATTCTTTCAGGTATTTCTAGCATTTCCAAATACATTGACGATATTGCTTATTGCTCTCGCTACTCATGATGAGCACTTAATAATCCTAGAATGGTATTGGACGGATAAAGCATTTCATATAAAAGGCTAGTTCGATAGGTGCAAATTTTACAATCTCGTATTACATATTTAGGTTTTGATTGCTCTCTAAGATAAAGCTACATCTATTTGATATCCCAAAACTTATGACATTAAAGATCTGCGGTCTTTCTTAGGAGTCTAATGCCTCAATTTCTGAAATTGTTCTCCTCTTCTTTCTCAAAGGTGGCACTATACTTTTCAATGTAGAGTAAAATGGCATTTGAGGCGAAGCATTTTAATGGCTAGGCCAATGACGACTACAAATATGAAAATATCTTTGGTTTTCCTTCTATAATGACCAAATATACATTTTTCACTGATGCAAATTAGACAGCCTTGCTGGCCGTAATAGTTTCGACGGTAAATTAAAAAGTGTTCTACTTGGTTTCATATTTATCGACTGAAATTGGGTATGGTATATACATAAGCAAGAACTCTTGTGACTTGTTAAGACGTTAAGACATTCAGCTGTTTGAATGACGAAAGGTTAAATATTTTTGTGATATTCTTTCAAATACACAAATCTCTTTAAAAAATAGAACATAGGCTGTCACTTGTTGCCAGAGAGCAGCGTTACCTAACTTTCCTGTCAGAATATGAATTTAACTGTACTCATATTAATTCAGATTGAAAATATGCCTTGCAGATTTTCTGATGCAGAAATCCATCTCAGAGCCCTCTCTAAATAGCCATCGATTTTCCACTCTACTTCTGCTAAGAAATGTAGAATATAGTTTTAGCACAACCCTCTCTCAATTTGGAGTCGGCAATCTGAGGCAGATTCGTTCCTGAAGTATCGCGATGAAACCTTATTTTACCCAGAGTTTCCACGCCAGCGGAATTCTTCATAGATGATGACTTATACACTAGCATATATTTTTTCAGGCATTTTCTCGAATGAAGGTATTTAAGCTTATTTAATTCAGGATTGGCTTATAAGGAACTACAAGGCAGTATAGAAACTGATATAATCCGAAGTATTTAAATGAACAAAAATATTGTCTTAACTACTAACTAATTGGCCATTATAAGATGATCTGCTCTCTTGGTTTGTTGAATGAATCCTGTTGTTCTAGAATTATTCCTAAATTTCTTTTCTCTATTTATTACTTCCACTTCAATGCGAGTAATTCTCAGAGCTTAAGAACAACAGTCTCCTTGAGCATCTTCACGCCAAAGTACTATGTAATGCGAATTGTATGCAAAAATGCCTAAACAATTTGACTTAGTTGTGATACGTGTCCGAGGTCTCGACTTCTTAAAATTACTCGGTGAAAAATCTCACAAAATTATCTTTACGTGCAATGGTTGCTAAGGTTTTCTCCTAGATCTTTACTTCTTTGGAAAATATAGAAAATTCTATTATTGTGCTGGTAAATTACTTGAAGATTTTACCCAAAGGCTGAAGTTATAGAACTTACATTTTCTGATATGGGGGCAGTGTATAGATTATATACAAGAGTGTTTGTGAGAAACTTAGGACCCACGTACTTATCGCTATACACTCCAGAGTAAATGGCCTTAATCTCGAACTTTTCATAAGGTCTTTGCGTAACTATGCTTGCAAGATGAGTTGGAAGTATGTTAAGTGTTATTGTTAAATCTATTCTCATCAGCTGGTAATTGCGCAAGTATTTATTATTGGCTTACGATTTTTTCCATCGTGCTATTGTGTTTATGAACTCGACCATTGATTCTGGAGATATCACTCCTGCCATCTTTAATGATGTGGTAAAATCCAACTCTCGCAAGAGCTTAATAGAGCAGCTCCATTAGTCTCCCCCCACCACACACACATTATGAAGAAATTAAAGTTACGCGACAATAATCTGTTTATAAATATGAATAATCAGTACAAGTGCTGAAAATTTTTTAATCACATGTTAAAAGTATTTGATGAGATGAAGCTAGATGATTCATATAAAATTCCTAAGGTAGTTTTTTTATTTTAATGGCACTATTTTTTATCGAATTATTCAAGTTTACCATGTGATTAAAATATAGAGGCTGAACTCTAGCATGCTATAATATATAATTATTGATGTTATCTTTTGAGGGAAATTCTTTTTTTATATCAGATTTAGTTTTCTTCTGTCACTTTAGCTAAAATTTAAAACTTAATTCTTATATTCTGCAATTATGAAATCATCTTGACATCATAATTACTGTAGAGGTATTCTAGGTATTCTTTAAAATCACTATCCAAAGACCCAATCTTAGAATGCTTTCAAATTATCGAAATGCATCTTACTTAACAACGAATTATTGTTTGGGAATATGGCAGTTTAATTAAAAATTTATAGTTATATACTTTAGAATTTCTAGATCGTTCTCCGCTATTTGGTGCCAGTCGCGTCGCCGTATACGCAACATGATTTAACTAAGCGCTCTGCACCATTAGTGTTGTAAAATTTAAGGGAAAAATACAAAAAATACTTTTTTTTAATATAATTGATATTTAATTCATATCACCAGAAAAACAAAGCCACGAAATGGGAATTCTAAGTAGAAAATATTTGGTTTTTATTTCATAAGCTAAACTAGGCTGTTATATATATATATATATATATATATATATTATATATATATAATATTATATATATTATATATTATATATATATATATATATATATATATATTATGATATATTATACTATATATACTATATATATATATAATGCAAAAAAATTATATATATTTTTTTTAACAATAGCAAATTGTAAATGTTTATGCCAGATCTATATTTTGGTGTATGATTCATCATGATCCAGATGAAAAAAACGGTCGTATCTCTGTC
>JABUQX010114147.1:20000-31079 GCA_015478945.1 Trachelipus rathkii
TAGTAATATAATATATTTAATAAATATATTATATACATATATTTACTATATTATTAATATTATTAAATATTATATATATATTATAATATATAGTATATTATATATTATATTAATTATATATAATATATTTAATTATTAATAATATTATATACTATAGTTATATTAATATTATATATTATATATATGGACATAGACATATAATTATTAATTTTTGTATTTGTTTTTTATAATTATGGTAGATTCACAAAAGTGAGCGAAAAAGAACAAAAAGGATAGAAAAGGGTAACTTTTTGTTTTTTTTTTTTTTTTTTTTTTTAGTTAACAAGGTAAGCATATTTAACATTCACAAGTAAATTTGTTTTTTTTAAAAAATAATCGATATTTTATAAAAAAAAATTGACTTATAATAATATATATAACGTATATAAGTAATATATATATTAATAATATAAATTATATATTATTATATAGTATATATATATATATATCATATTATTATATATATATATTAATATATATATATTAATATATAGTATATATATATATATAATATATAATATATATATCATATATATAATATATATATATATATATATATATTTAAATACTTTATTCATTCTATTCTATTCTATTCTCCCTTTATTATATGCATATATTATATATATTATATATATATAATATATAATAATTTATAATACTATATTAACATAATAAATATATATATATTTATATCTATATATATAATATATATATATAATATATATATAATAAATATATAATAGTATATATATATATATTATAACTATATATAGTATATATTAAATTAAATTAAACTATATATTATTAATATATTAACTATATATATATTAAAATAATATATATATATATATATTATATATATATATATATATATATCTATATTAAATCAGAGAGATGGGCATCACCCCCGCCTTTTAGCGTAGTCCCGCAGCGACTCCGCACCTACAGAGAAAGAACAGTAAAGGTCCGTGCTGCCAGCCCACTGGACTTTCCTTCCTAACAATCGCACCTTGAGGTATGCGCAGTTCAATTACAGGACTCCTCACAATTGACTACTTTTATTTCTCTTCTATTCATTATAGAGCATGCTTTCTGGCTTATATCCAGATAGCCAGTGCATTAGAACAACCACTAAAGCGCGACCTGGCGTAATTCGCAAGTTCACCAAGAGCATCGTCCCGACACATATGCTCAACGCCAAATGATAAGAAGTGACAGACTCCTCCTACACATATAAGATCTTAATATTATATATAGCAAAAGTCAGAACTAAAAATTCGCGTATTACCCCATATTGATTTTAATTACTTTATTTATTAACACCACACTAAACATCTCCGAATGATATACAATAATACAGATCTCAAGATGTTGATTCTCGCACAATCCTCTCTCCAATGTAGTCTCCTCCACAAAGAGGACCACACGAGAATAACCACTCATTCAATCCATCACCAAACATTTCCCCACAGACCATTAAGGTAGCACTTACAATTATATTAAAAGAGTTTCAGGCATGACCAATACACCAATGAGCGACAACTTCGAAACATTAATATCACCCCACCATCACTCAATACTGATAAATAACTCACGCGAATACTACTACAGCAGCAGAACTAGGAGAGAAGGTGTCCCAATTTTATAACCTCAGTATAATAACTAGAACAAAGACAACCACAGAAAAATTCTTACCTAATGCTGGAATGGAGACATATGAAGAATCGGTATCTTATCACTGTGACCCGAAAACCGGAGTGTCAGAGTAAGAAATCGATATCTTCTTCTACTGTACATGATCCATAACTCATCGAGCATTATAAGGTCCCATCCCACACACATATCATATATTACATATCTTTGAAATCACCACATCATTAAATGACACCACCACCAAAAATACCAACCTTATCACCCACTAACAATAAAATAACCGTAAGATCAAGATATATCTTTACAGACACAAAACCATTCCCTACCTGTCCACCTATAACCAAGAAGTAACTTAGGCTCGCTCCAGAGAGACTTTAGTAAGAGACCAATCCTCACTTGGAGAAAGCTCATTTCGCACTCCCCTGACAGCATGTTCGAAAGCGTAAATAGGCGACTGCTACATAATACCCAGCTATCGGTACGCTATATATTATACTACATCGTGAGTAGTGAGCATCCAAGTAAGCAATGACATATCCAATATAACACAAATCACATCCATACCACTGCCACAGCACAGACAGATACACAAAACTTAATTTTCAGCCAACTGTTCGACAACCAAAACCCAATACAAACTGCCAACCACATCACCAACCTTTCACGCCAAAACCATACACCTAATTTAAACACACATGCATCTACAATATATACAAAATTCAAATCTGAACATGGACTTTATTTCAATATTATAGTAATAAAATCTATAGAAACCATTGCAGTAGGAATTTATCAGCAGTGAAATATATACTGGATGAGAGAACTCCTGATTACAGCTCCAGACTGGTCTAAAGAACCAATTGTTCAAAAAGAATATTGAAGTAGAGTTTGATGGCGGCTATCTGAGATAAATGTTATTACGGATTGTGTGAGAGAATATGATCGACGAGAACTAGAGTGCCCCAATTAATATTACGAGATGTGACGATTCTACTGACTTACATTAATTGATAGGTAACTTAGAGTATGTACTGAAAGACCAATTATCCTAAATAAATGACAATAACTAAGTATATCGTATATATTTATAAATTCACACTATAGACTCTGTAAAATTATACAATTTTCTGATAGCTCACATACCTAATATATAAATAACCACTGGAATTATAAACCCCCTACAATAGTTGATAATGATCAATATTCCAAAAATTTTTATGATTTTGGAATATACCCACAGACATAATTTGTATCAAGTCACTCAAAATAAATAATTATCTTGACGAGCTAATTAAGTTTATATTAAAATATATATAATATAATCACAACAAGAAAAGTCATTAATAGAGGTTATGTAGTCCGTATGATGAGACGAGTGGCCCTTCTTAACGAATAAAGGTAGGTAAGAATATTAAATACCATAATGACTAAATGATATATACCATCAGAATCGAGTGTGAGTAGGATAAAAGATTTGAGTGTTGGAGGTATGTTTACGACAGGAGAGTGGCATTCACACTTAAGATGCTCGCGCGGTATAGTATAATACATTCAGAATTGAGCTCAGTCTTTAGTGAGATGGTGAAGATTGAGCAAGAGATAGGAACAGAGGAGGTAGCGTGAGTTAGATAGTACATGCGATTCAGAGAGGAAGTCCTTAAGCGTAAAAATAAGTGCAATCTTATAAGTTGAGTGAGTGTATATGTATTTTAGATACTGGTGTCTACCATTAATGCAGCTTGGTTCGCGATTTTATGGGTGATTGTGGAAGTTGTACAACTTACGAGAGAGAAAAATATAAGCTTCCTCAATTAGAAAGACGAGATATTATATATAAAATATAATAGAAAAAAATACCAAACATAATAAATATTATCACATAATAATAAATCTCATTTCAACAAGTTTTTCGATCGGAATATCATATTTAATTCCAATTTTTTAAAAAGGAAAAAAAAAGTGATCAGAGCAGACATTTTCTTGGATGCCGCAACCTAGTGCAAAAGAAATCTGACCTAAATTCTACACATCGTGACAGCAAACAGCCGAGCCAGCGTCATTCTGATCAATTCACGAACCTACACGTCGATCACGATACAGGCTCTACCGCGAGACATAAACAGACAGAACCGCGAAGCCAACTCGAGCCAACACCGTACTGAACATATAATATCTTACACTCCTATCTCTAATCAAAAGTAGACTAACATAAATCCACCATTCTTACAGAGGAATATCAATTTAAAATACAACTCCAACCATAACGCTATATTTAGAGGTTGTATACATAAAACTACACGAGTTTTTATTTAAAATGCTACGGAATATACATCACAGGTTTTATTTAAAACTACAGGGTTTTATGGGCAAAATGGGTGGCAATTAAATCAATATATAGATTTATATATAAAAAAATTTAATTTTATTTTTAATTATAAATATAATATATATTAGCAATGTAATTTAATTAATATATTAAATATATATATATATATAATAATTTATAATTAAAATCTAGCGTATATCATTATTTAATTTAATTATATCCTAAGGACTAAGGTTAAGATATTTGGGAAAGTTATTAAGGTCATGTAATATATAATATCTAATTTTGTTTATAATATATATTAATTATAATAATAATTAATATATCATATAATCTATATATTAATATTATATAAGTATATTAGTATATTAATAATATATATATATATAATATAATACTATATATATACTATATATATATAATACACTAAGTTAGCTGAATAATGAGTATGGACGGAAAAATGGAATATTAATAATATAATATATTGATTTTTTGGGGGTTATATTTATTTGTGGAGTGATATTATTAGTGTATAGTATATTTGGGTATAGTGTGTGCATAGTGTACGTTAGTGTGCAGTGTGTAGATTAAGTGTCTATTTAGTTTATGATATCGAGTATGTGATATCGCATATTGTGGTTATATATAGTTTTCTTACTCAATTTACATATCACTATATATAAGTATATGTTACTCACATGTATCTTAAACTATAAGGAAGCTACAAGAATAGTCATTCTAAAGTAACTATATGACTCCTATTTAAGGATAATAATACTCCTGGTATAACAATAGCTATTACTAACAAAATTACACAGTAGCACTTACAAAATATACTATAAAACAAAATACGCATTTGAATGTGGAAGAGTGGTTTGAACTATGTAGTTTTGAGCTTGATAACAGTTCTCACAATAGAATATATAAATCGACCGCGTGCCAATTAACGTCAATTGAATCTGAGACCATTGCATAATTCTCTTAAAAAAAGCTTTAAGACCTATTATATGAAAATAACTAATAAAACTGAAACGTCCATACCAAGGACAGATGTTAATTCCTAACTTAAATGAACTCACTAATGATCAGGACTAGCTTGAGTGTTTATCATCGAGGGTTATCGTATAGAGCAAGGCAAAAATTAATACGCTCTATAAATGGATTTTCAAATAAATTACCTAAACTTTAAATCGTTATATAAATGTGAATGGTGATATAAAAAATAATTGATTAATAAACTTAAGAGTAATAAGCTAACTGAAGCATTTTCAACAGTAAGTCATAAAAGCTCTTTTGGTTATTATCCATGTGCGAATTAATCAATAGTTTTTTCAGACTCACATCTTCCGTGATGGCAATTAAAGGTTAGAAAATCGTATAAATTTTAAAGTTTCATTGAGAAAGCCAACTAGAGACTGACTAGTTTAACATGAAGAGTATTAACGTCAAGTAAAGTTTTGATGAATACTGCTCTGAATGTTATTACATAGAAGAAAAAATAAATTGATATCTATTTTTTTCATTGATTGATTTTCTTTTGATATTCTTCGAAAGTACAAAAAAGACTAAAAGAATAAATATATCAAAAGTGGTATATATATAGTTAATTAATATATATATATAAAAAAAATATTAATATACTAAATGAAGCAAGGAGAACGAGTATGATAGCTAATTACACCTCTCAGTAAATAGCTAAGAGATTATAATGAGTTGCCTTAATATTTCAAAATATAATATAACGACCTTTTAACCTATACTGATGAAAAATGGGTGGTTGGGAGAAACGACTGTATGATATGGAGAATGGCTGTAGATTAGAAATTAGTTCCCTCATAATATCAATCCCTGATAACATTCAAACGCTGTAAATCCCAGTCTCCCTTCCGACGTTTCCTCTTTTATTGGTATTGGTAACTACAGAATCTTTATGTGACTAGAATTATAGGTATCTAACAAAAATGTTTAATATTTATAAAATAATCTTATAACATTTTATAAAAATTTAAAAGAAATGTTTTAAAGCAAGTTTTATTAAATATTGAAGATTCGTCTAAACTCACTTATCCCGCAACAATGTTGAAAATAACACTACATTCGCAATTACACATATATCCTGAATATCGATAAAACATCAACCAATTATTTATATATATATATATACTATATTAATATAATATATATATATATATATTAATATATAAAATAATTATTATATATATATATTATTATATATCATAATACTTATTAATATAATATATATTATATTATAATATTATATATATATACTATATATTAATAATATTATATATTAAATTATTATATATATATATATATTAAATTATATTAAATTATATGCAGTAATATCTAGAGAAAGTATTAATATACGTTCACGAAGGTATTGGAAGAAAGCAGTTAATTAAAGTAACCCTATCATTATATATTAATATAAATATAAGGTAGTAGGAGATAAAGACCAACTGAGTAGAAACTATTCATATCGGAGATAATGTTATATGATGGTTTTGTAAAAGGGAAAGTAATCATATTATAGCTTAAAGTTTAAATTTTATTGGTCGAAAAGAGTAAGTACCTAGTAAGAAATGACTGGTGGGAACTGATTGGGAAGAACAAGGAGGTGCAAATAATTGATAGTGTAGTTAAAAAGGATGTGTGGGATTCAAATAATTCTTATATCAATTAATGAAACAATGATATTTTGTAAAAAATGATTAGAAAGAGTAAAGTAAAATACGAAATAAATGTTGAGTAATTTCAAAGCACTAGGAGCACGTATGTCCATAAAAATGCATTTTCTGAAAAGGGTTAATAGGGTAACTACATATGGCATGGTTGATTTTAATAGTTGGATATATGGTAGTTGGTGGTAGGCCATTTTATACTTGAATGTGAAATAACCTAAAAGGATGAATTAAATGAAAGGTAATTGATGAGTCTAGTGTTATGTAAGGAAAAAATTGAAGTGTGTCAAATGAGTTGAGAATTGGTTTAGAGTATAATTAATAGCGGAGTTGAGAGAAACAAGGTTGTATGTTAATTATCTCTTTGTGATTATATCAATTTATATATTAGATTGGGTTTAATATGATCAAGAATTGAGGTGGGTGTTAAGGCCAGGAAATGGTGTAAGAATGAGTGGAGAATTGGAATGATGAAGTTTGGAAGATAGTGTAGGGTGTCCTACTTATTAATTGCGGATGATTTGGTTCTTGTTGGTACAGAATCTGAAAGAGATGTTTGAGAAACTAATTGTGATAGAGATGAATATTTGGCAGGTAGTGTGATAAAAGGAAGGGGACTTTGAAATGATAAATAAATTTATATGATAAGAACACGGTTATGGTTGTGAGTGAGGTATACTAATAGCTGCCTCTATGTGTAGAGGTGAGTGATGAGTGTGATGTATGTGTGAGTGTTGCAAGAGAAAGAGGCACCAGCCTGCTGGTATACACCACGCTGGTTCTCTCGTTATAATAATGTAATATCAGTAAAACAACTCCAGAGGTATGCAAGCTTATATTTAGGTCGCAGAAGCCCAGTAGAGAGATATGTAGAAATCGAAATGATGTTCAGATGTGTAGTAATCAGTGAAATAGTTCTTAATAACTCGTAATTGTCAGGTGCGTAATTGGGTGGTGACCTGATGTGTTACTGAGGGGGCTTAATAAACAATTAATTGTCCTTAAATCCTAGTGGTTTGAAACCTCAGGGAAAGAAACTCTAAAAATTCAGGACTGCAATATGGGTCAGGTTAATAAAAGGGTAATAGTTATATCCATAATGTGTTATACCGTAACTTCTTACTAGATATAAATATAAGAGAGATAATTATTATTCAGTGAGCCAATACTAATGGTCCTGGGAATAAAGAACATGTACAGATAGAGTACAAGACATATTCTAATTTCATCTCCAATATCTTTTAAACATATGGATTTTGGGTTTGAATTCCCTAGTTATTATATAGAAATTTTAAAAATTCGAATGCCTAAGTTATAGAAGAACAGTATTTTATAGATGTAATAAATCGTGTGGCGCTGCCTGAAGAAAGGGGTAAACAATTTTGCCGAGACCACTAAATTATGTCCAAAGTATGACACGGTGGGTTTGGTCTATTTTGTGAAATAGGAAAATAAGAATGATAGGCGCTTAGGTCTAAGCGCGTAGTGGTTATGAAGTGGTGGAGGTGTGGTTGGCGAAGCTCCCAGGACCGCCGTATCCGCCGAGAGGCTGGGAGACCGAAGAGCCAAAAAATGGATTGAATCAGTAAACGAATAATGGCAGGAGATGAATGTGATGCTGTTAAAATATGGCAGAGCGAGAAGAGTTTTTTTTTATAGGACAAAATTACGTGAGTACAGAATGATACAACACGCCAACAGGGCCGCTGCATGATGGAATATGTAGACACTCAATCCCTGGGCCACAGATGGGATGAACCCTATCTACATTAGCAACGACCTTTACCATAGTGAAGGATCCGTCGCGGGTCCGTGAAAGCTTTAAGGGTGGATTCTGATTGCGACGAGTTCTTACGACTAACAATTATATCGGATAACATTTAACCAGAAATAAGTGGGCGGCCCTATTGGCTTGGTCTCCATTCACCTGATATTCGCACACTTCCTTTTACCATAAGTCTCAACCCTCACATGCTCTATTATCTAATTTCCCGAGAGATGTCCGAAAATGTAGTACGCACGCTCACTCTCCCAATCTTGGAGAAAAACTCAACCTAGTACTCGACACCAACCTCCGAGAAAGGAGAAAGAGAAAGAAATCATTATACTAAAAACCTAAACACACAAAACCCCCATCCAACAATACAACATCACTAAATTATATATTTCTACTAGCTAACTTGTTATACGCAAAAAGCTAGAGTACAATAACCTCACCCACATATATATATAATATATATACACCCTCTAAAACAGGAAAATCATCGAAGCTCTCAAGAAGAAAACGAAAACTCAACCACATACACAACAACAAGAATACTCAACCCCAAAATTGATCTAGAAAACATAGCAAAGACACTTAAAAACTCACCTGCAACTGGCCAGACAATATCTTAAAAGTAAACAAAAAATAATAATCACAACCTTTATAAAAACCCCAGTGGAACTATCTCAAGCTGTTATTAGCTCAATATATGACAGGGACACACCCCATCAATAGTGATAAGTATATGGGTCCCATTCAACCCTAAATTTTCACCGCGCCACTGTTGGAAGGCGAAAGACTCTGCAAAGAGAAGATGATCAAGTCTATTAAATACCCCTGGAACGACTGAACTAAAGAAACAGCGTAAATCCTGAGAACCCTTGAGACCCGCGCGCAATGTGATTAACTCTGTCTTACACATGATTCACTCGAAGCACAACCAAAGGTAGTAATAACTGCCGTCTTTTGACATGTACACCCATGCTCACCCACTAGAGGGGATCTGAAGTGAATACAATGATGCTATAGCTCCTACACACACATCGGCCTCATCGAGATCATAAGATCTCCGATCTGAATCTCCCACACTATTCGGATATTGTCTAAGTCAGGACGAGATGTCGTTGAAAATCAATCAAATCTGCCAGACTTGCCGGTCTGCATATTCCAGTAGAAGTGTTGCATGTGAAAATAGACTACAAACTCCGCCACAGGGTTTCCAATCACACTCCAAACCTGGTGAGTATTCTCTATAGAGGCACTCAAGATGTATGTATCAAAAAGTGAGAAGACAATGAACTGCTCATACAACAGATGAGTACATTATAGACGATTGCCCACGATAGTCCAGTCAATAATTGCATCCGAATAACTTCATGAATCCATAAACTTTATCAGCACATCTCGACTATCTGATGCTCTCCAGGAGGACCGAGACGTCAGAGCACGGATGACGGGTGGTGAGAGTGACCCTAGTGGGTCTCGAGAATGGTAAGTGAATGGGATTAAACTAACAATTGTCTTTTGAGATGCAGAGGAAAGCACAGACAGAGAGTCGACTAAAACAGTCAGGCAACGACCTTAGAAATAATTACCTTCATATCAGCAGGAAGGTGAATAAAACAGAGAACAGTTGATCTAAATCGCACTGAGAGCTCTACGCGGAGTTGTTTTCCGAGAGCCAAGTCGGCAAATACTGTCCCACACTATTCAACTATTCACGGTTGATCTCTCGGCAAACCGAAACGACCCAACCCAATCATACAATACCAGATGACATTATAGCCACTACACACAGACTTTGAACACGCCAAAAACCTCACACAGCCATACTCAACCACTTTACACATGGCTACAGAAACATGTCCACTCACCAAACAAATCAATCAAATTAACTTTAATCCACTGACCGCCAAATTGGCTTCCCCCCCCCCCAAGTCTACTCAAACAACATTGCCATACCCCTTCAAAAATCCTCAGAGTAACACTTGACTAATTCTACCTTCACAAAAACCCAAACAACATTTTTATACCTGCCAACACAGCAAACGAACATATTAGAACATTCGCTGGCACAGATTCACAAACAACAAACAGACTCCACCATATACAAACAAATACATTCGGACTCTAAATACGCCTCTCCAACTTGGAAACCCAAACTTAAACTTAAACTTTATAACCTAAAACAACATAGAAGAAACTCCGAATAACAAAAAAAAAAAGGCCACCTAAAAAAAAAATTCCCATACCCAGGAATGTACATCACAACACCTACCCAAAAAACCAATTCTAACCTATAGACCACACGCCTAGCATGATAGGCACACAATTCTTGACCAAAACCAAAACATCCCAACACTCATGCCAACATTGACCTATCTACACCATGTACTGCTTTGTTTGAGACCAAGCCTCCTTCACCAGCTCTTGTACACAACAAATTTTGACTCTTTTGATTTACTATAACATCAATAGCACCACAAATTGCTCTTGAAACTTTTAAACTTAACCGAAAACTTTAAGACCTCAGACCACCAAACAGCATTTTAAACAAAACGCACCAGAAATAGCACCAGAACTTAGCTTTCTTC
>JABUQX010114148.1:0-2500 GCA_015478945.1 Trachelipus rathkii
AAAAAAAGAGAGATTTCATGAGAATGTATTGTAAATACCCATATCGTGCTCTTTTTAACTAATTCTTGAAATTCAAATGCCTAGAAATCACTGCTTGGTCAGTACAAGCAATTCTTGGGCCATGCGCTTGTCACCTCTATAATTTTCTCTCAACGCACAGATACAGTACTGACTTTTTAATCTTTGTAAAGTTTTTTAACATAAATTATCTCGAATTACACAATCACTGGTTGAAAAAGTAATGTCTTGATATCCATGTTGTACGAGCTGTATTTACATCTCGGATAAATCCAACTGCCACACGCTATCGAGACAGGGGGCTACGGTTTTCCGGGTAGGAAATTTTCTGCGAACAGGTTTATGCAGAGTGAAAGCCTCCTCACCTTCTAGATATGCTTTCAACTCTTTCCGTCCAATGTCCGGAAACCTCGAGGCAAACCTTGTGAATCCACCATAGCTATTAGGCTCCTTCACATCGTAATAATACTTATCACCACTTCCTTAGGCTCCTGGTGTCTCCTGCACGAGTAAAAAACATTTATATATATATATATTATATATATATATTATATAATATATATATATATATATATATTATTAATATATATATATATATATAATATATATATTATATATATGGTAAAGGAATATAAACATAGTGATTAATATGATGAATTTATTTATTCATTCACAAGTGAGCAAATTAGAACAATGAACAAATTATATATATATATATATATATATATATATATATATATATATATATATATATATATATATATATATATATATATATATTTATATATTATATATATCATCTATTTATATATATATATATATAATTGAATTAATAATATTAATATCACCACAGCGTGACTATGAATTAATCCATTTAAGACTGGCGTACGGCTTTTTTCTTATTCTTCCTTTAACCACCCGTTTGAATTTATCTGAAGCGTAGGACATGCCTGAAGGACTAGAATCAGGCCTTGGCGTTTTAGGAATATCATCCAAGTCTGCTAATCTGCGTGTGTTCAAGATTAAAGAGCGTGGAAAATTTATAGTCTGCAGCTCTTGCTTGATTGTAGGCCATCCTGTTACAGCTCTCTTCTTCCAATCGCGTGAGAGATCAGCTATTAAATCCACAATGTTTGACCCTTTAACTATCTCATCATCAATAATGATTTGACCTAACTCATTCCAAGCTATTTGTTCTTTTAAAATATTATAGAGAGTTAGACCTGATCTGCGAGCCCTGGCTGGTAAGCTCTCCTCTAGGATATTTCTTAAGCTGTCTTCTATCTTCATCTCGGGTTTTACTTCTTGTGGCGAAATTGTTTCCTTTACGTCAGACTTATTTAGTGGTCCCTTTAGATGCAAATCCTTGAGACTTAATAATTTCTGCATTGCATCTTGGTATAAGATACGCTTCTCATGGATGTTAATGTCTGAATTTAATATCCGATACACCTCTTGCTCGTAATTGCTTATCTGTTCAACTTTAGGGTCGATCAAGCTGTAAGGCAGAGCTGGCTGCTGAATTTGTGAAGGACTCAAAGGTTGTTGATTCTCTAGAGAGAAATGATGCTGATGATTTGGGGGTAGAAATTGTAGTGAGGACGACACCCCGTAAGGCTGTGGTTGTGTAGGCTGAGTGTGGGCTCTCTGCAACGAGGAAGTAGTATTACATTTCATTTTCTCATACTCGTTAAACGGTAATACAGCAACCTTCTTCATTATGAAGATATCCACTTGGTAATCAGAGGAGCAATAACTGAGAAAAGTAGAGGCAGGAATACACCACCCCCTTCTGCAACACCTTCTTTTTATTTTTCAGATGCTTTATGTTACGGGAGAGTTTTTTAATGGTGTTTCTATGTCGACGCAGCTTTACCTTCTGAGGCTTGTTTAAAGGAACATTCCCCTTTATAAGATTTAAGCAGAGTTCACATACACACTGGATGAACTTCTCATCATCACAGATTATTTTGCGCTTTTCAGCCGGTTTCAGCTTTTTAAATCTTTTTATAAGAGGCAAATACTTTACAACTAAACTACTCATTATTCAGGAATGTACACAGTTTCTACCTCGTGCGGTAGAATGTTAGTGCGGAGCAGGACTCTATGCGTGTTCCTAGGGTGAAGTTCACACAGCAAGTATCCGTAAGGGTCCGAAGTAACTTCTTTATATACTTTCAAGAACTCTTTTCTTGCTGACGGGAACATCTGTGACCCTAGAACATTCACCTGACTCATATCTCTTCTTTGACCAAACAGGATCAGATACTGAGTGTTTAAAGAAACAGTCCTCATGTGTCTGCTTTGATGAAAAATGTTCTGTGTAATGAAAAATACAGATATATTTAAATGATGGGAGTACACCGTAAACGTCTCAGCTATATCTTCGTTTAACTTGTGCAGCATGTCGTCCAGAACTATAACTTTATGGCCTTGTACATTTTCCAATGATTTAATATCGTATACACCTTCATGGAATTCT
>JABUQX010114149.1:0-5000 GCA_015478945.1 Trachelipus rathkii
TGTTACCCCCACAGTCTCCCCCTCGTTGGGGGGACTCCAAAGACCAGTCTGCCTATTGGCGCTATTCCAAAGTTAGATTTGCGTAATATGATGACTTGGTTACACACAACGATTACCGTTTTCAAACTTAATGGAGTGGATGATCCAAAAGAACGCGTAAGAATATTGGCTTCCGTCCTTCCCCATGATATCGAGCGACCATCAAACAAATTTCCATTGGGGGAAGATTGCTTTCAAAAGTTAATTGCCTCGATCGAGAAGCTTACGCTCCCAATCTGAGAAGTCAAATCAGTGAAATTTTCAAAAAGGAAGAAAAAGAAAGAACTTCCTTCAGTTTACTTGGCAAGAGTTCGTGATGTGATGGGAAGAATAGGATTCGATCTATTTGCTGAAAACAGTGCGCCTTTTGTTCAGGAGTTGTTTATTAATGAGCTTCCATCTCGCATACAAGAGAGCTTAATGACTCTGGCAGACGATAGCAGTCTTGAAAAAATCACAAAAGTAGCAGATAACTTGTATAAAAACTTTTATAGGAATGACTACGAAAACCCCCCATGAGAGAAGGGGGAGAGAATATTGGGGGGCCGTGAATCATCTTCAAGGAGAACAGTTCCCAACACACGAGAGAGGATCATATGGAGAGAGTCGAATACACAAACACACAGCTCCTCAGGTTTTTTGAAGAGGCTAAAGTAACAAAGAGTTCTTGGGAGATGAAAGGGCTTCGTCAAGTTCTGCACTCAAGGATCGCAGGACAGTTTTGGTGAGGGCCGTGCAACGACTCGTACAGAAGACAAACATCATTATTAAAATAGAAGATGCTCGCTAGAGAACGTACACAAGGAAACTGTAAATGCGGTGAGTTGCTAGGCAGTTATGTTACCAACTCCAAGATTCTTACATAAAGTTACCCTGTCATTCGGAATTTTGTCGCTACTGTATTCACTTTTGGTTATTCCCGCAAATGAGAAATGTCAGCCGCATTGAGTCAAACTCCAAGGAGGCAGGGATAACGCTCATGAACCCCCTCATCAAGGAGTTAAGGGGGGGGTGAATATTTTTAAATGAATTGATCATTTTTTATTATGGGGATTTGTGCTTTAGTTAATAAATTGCATGCGTCTACTAGTAGGTTTAATAATAATATTAATATAATAATAATAGGTATGTTTGGTATTCTAACGGGTATAATAATAATAATAATAATTAATAATAGTAATGATATAATAATATAATAATAATAATAATATAATAATAATATCAATATATATATAATAATAATAATATAAATAATCATAATATAATTAAAATAATAATAATAATAATAATAGATATAATAATATAATAATAATAATAATAATAATATAATATATACTGTGCTTGAGTATTTTAAGAGCAGACGAGCGAAGGGCTCCATGGCATGTACAAGGAGGTAATCCTCCTTCCAACGAAGCTCTGAGTATCCCGACTATTAATAAGAGTATCGATGTAACCCATACGATACCCACGCTGGCTTCTAGCAGCTCACAAAATATATTAATTACTAATGCTCCGACTGGAGAAAGTCCGGTCATAAATAATATGTCTGTATTAAATAATGTAAGAGATTATAAACTTTATACTATTATGGATAAAATATCAAAAAGAGTCTTCATTTTAGATTGTGGGAGTGAGATCATTTACTCCCTATGGAAGGAGAAAATAATATATCGATTATTGGTCAAATTAAGCAGCAGATTGATACGGTATTGACGTATATCCGCGAATTGTTTACATTGATTTTGGTAAGAGATTACTGAATGTAAGAATTTTTAACAGACTAATTGCCAATTTGCATTTAGGAATGCGTTTTTTTAAAAAATTTTTCTTTTTATATTTATTTTTGAGACAGACAGGTTAACAGATACTCAGAGCAAGGAATGTTAAATTTGTGTATAAAACTTTGTAGTAGATAAGGCTTTATGATATCTCTTCATTTTCTTCTTCTGTAGTACTAATTGAACTTCTTTAGTGATATTAAGTTAATAATCTGGTTTAGAATTTAAACTTTTTTATACTGTTGCATATTTTAAACGAAAATTTTAAGGTTGGGAAGACACTTAAACGCTTGGGATATGATTTGTTCAGAGAGTTTGGGGGAGGGGGGAACGCTGAGTCGAAACTTAAGAATAGAAATGGGGGGGGATACTTGTGCTTTACGTGGAGGAGAGGAGACGAGCATTCCAACTGCTATCTTGAGGGAATTAGCGTCACTTTTTCCTTATAAAACTAATCGGAGTTCCAATAAAACTTAAACCTCGCCGAATTCCTCATAAATTATTCGACAAACAAAGGCGGAGCTATTTAATTTGTAAAGCGAAAGTTTAAAGAGAGGCACCGTCTAATGGAGTTTTCCCTAAGCGGTCGGTTAGAAGGGAGGGGTACGAATCGTGTGTGATTTTAGAAAACTTAATTCCGTGGCGAAAAATGATGTATTTGCTATGCCGAATATAAATGATATATTTAGTGGGCTTCATGGGACAAAGGTATTAAGTAAACTTGACGTCACGAACGCGTACTATCTGCTGCCTTTGGCAGAAGCCGATCAACATTATTTTACTATTAGTACAATGATCGGAAATTTTTCTTTCAGACAATTACCGATGGGATTTAAAAATTCGAGTTCATGTTTCATGAGATTTTTAACTATATTACTTCAAGGCATTCCCGGTGTACACGTGTATTTAGACGATATTTTGATAGGGACCAAAGATTTATCAGACCACGTGGTGGTACTTAAACAGTATTTGAGAGATTAAATTATTTTAAAATTTGTTTAAATAAAAAAAATGCGAATTTGGGGTAAAAAGGTTAAGTTATTTGGGTTTTGACTTGACGGAAGAGGGGCTTGCGCCATTGTCTGAAAAGGTTAAGGAAATAATTAATGTTCCTCGACCGTTACCATAAAAGAAGTGCGTTCGTTTGTTGGCAGAATTTTCTTTTTCGCGCAAATATTCTCGAAGAATCTAACGTTGCCTTTATATAGTTATTTAAAGGGAAGAATAGCTCTATAAAAGAATACGGTGTTTCCGCGAAGGCTGAGAAGTTTTGTAGATATAAAAGCAAGCGATTCGCGACTCAGGTTCCAGAGTCGATGCGCCTCTCAAGTGTACCTTTTATGCAATAATAAGCTTTATAGCGGTAATTATGTGGACGATGAGAAAGGCACGCTTTTGCTTTTATAGTGGGTCTTATTAATACAACAGAAAAAAAGATATTTGCAGTGAAATAAGCTTATTATTGGGGTTAAGAATTATTCAAGAAATTATGGGTCATTTTAGCGGAAAAGCATTGTAAGTATTATGTCTGCTCTCGTGCGTTTGTATATAAAATAAAGCATGCTAATGATATACAAAATTATAATGCTAGAGAATTGAGGGAACTCGCTATTTTGAGTACTTTTAATATCACGATGGAGTTAATTACCGAAAATCAAAATGCGTTATTAAAATATTTACTTGCGAATAATATTGCACAAGATGAGGATGAGGTAGGAGAAGATGCAGGTTCAAATAGTGTAGTATGTGACTCCGCCCACCGATTCAATACGGCCAATGAGCAATCGGCTGAGAATACTATAGCGACTGACGTAGGTGCCATTAACTTGGTAATGAATGAAAACGCGCCGATAGATCTGTCGGTCAGAAATGAAGGCAGAAGTTGCGCTGAAGCGGCAAAATGGGAAATGGCCAAAATAAATTTAGTAACAACGTTTGATAAAAATGCAAAAATATTATTCTCGCATTTCAAACGAGATTTGGACTTTGAAGAAATTAGACAGCACCAACAGTCAGATAAATACCTTAGTGATATGATGGCGAAGAGAGAGAAAACAACTTTGAAGTTAATAAGGCAGAAATTCTTTTATAACAAAAAGGAGATAGAATTAGTGGTCGATGTCTCTTTAAACTATTCGCGCGTTTTTGTGCCGGAAAAAGAGTGTGCAGAACGTAATCAGCGAGTACCACAATAAAGGACATTTGGGTGTGAATAAAACCCTCCTTAGCATAAAAAATGAATTTGTGTTTCAGCACATGCATAAGAAGATAAAACAGTTTATCCGCACGTGCTTTCAGCATGTGCAAAAATAAACAGTATCAGGTATAAGTCGCTGATGTACGGTGTTTTAAGAAGTAACAAGAAGTTCCAAGCGTTCATGTTGACACAAACTTAAGCAAACTAATGCAAGAGGAATACAATACTTTACTTTAATTGACGCTACAGTAAGTACTTGTTGGCTGTGCTCTTAAAGAAATAATTCGGGAGAAATATTGAATGCATTTATTCACGAGCTATTTCCGTTCTGTGGAATTCCTCAGGTAATTATTTCGGATTTAGGTGAATTTCACGAGTCGCCTGTTTGAGGAAGTCTGCAGGGCCGTGGGAATGGAGCACCGGACTACGTGTAGCTCAAACCCAAGATGTAATGGCCTCCTGGAGGTAAGTCATAGGAATTTGCTGGCTTGTCTGAGATGTATGTTGCAAGAACATGATTTAAGCCCCTCCGACTGGCCGAGCCTCTTACTATGGTGTTGTTCACTCTGAGACTCGCGCCGATAACAAAGAACGGTCTCAGACCTGCAAACTTGATGTTTGGCCAAAATATAGCAATACCTAGTGGATTAGTTGATCCTGCTTCGGAAACGGCCCCAATAGAATATAATGCATATGTTAATCAGCTAAGCCGCCCTTTTGGCGGCAGCGCTGGCTGGCCAATCGCGCTTATAAATCGACACGTCTTGTGCTAAGGGTTACATGCGGAAAATTTGTCGTAGTGGCGGCAGACACAGTTAATATGGCATTAGCGCCCGGCTATGTCGGCTCCTTTTAAAGCTTATAAAAAGTTGAATAACAGAACGTACTTATGAAAAAAAATGGAAACCTTATTTAGTAAATTTAAGACGTTCGCATATATTTAACTTAGTAGATTTAGAAAGAGAAAATAACACTTAAAAGAAAAA
>JABUQX010114149.1:22500-25000 GCA_015478945.1 Trachelipus rathkii
TTAAATATGTTCACATTAAATTAAGATATACAGAAATTATCATAAATTTTAAAGTACGAAAAAAGCACTGTATTTAATATTATAAACCAACACTTTTACTTAATATTTATTTTGATGGTTCAATTTTATTTACAGTCTAGAAGTTTTTGAAACAAATAGTAAAGATACTCTTTGAGGAATTTTAAAGAAAAACTTTATATTAAATTTACATTATAACCTTTTTAAGGAACTTGAAAATAAAAATTAAAAATTTTAACATAAATTGTATAAAATTCACTGAATCTTTGAGAATATTATTAGCTCTTTAAATTATAGAGCTAAAATTCATAAGGTGTTAACTTTCTTCGCGTTTAATAATTTTGCTAATAACTTGAAAGCAACGTAAGGAATTCTGAATCAAATAGTCTCCAAAGTTCTCGAGAAGAGGTCTGAGGAATCCTGAAAGGAAAGGGAGGAGGAGGAGGAGGAGGAGGAGGAGGAGGAGGAGGAGGAGGAGGGAGGAGGAGGAGAAGAACAAGAAAGAACAGGAGAAAGAAGAAAGAGCAAAAGAACAGACGAAAGAAGAAAGAAAAAAAAAATGACAGAAAAAATGAAGAAAAAGAAAAGACAAGAAAGAAGAAAGAAAAGAAATAAGAAAAAAGAAAGAAAAAGAAATAAGAAGGAAGAAAGAAGGAAGGAGAAAGGAGAAAGAAGAAAGAAGAGAAAAAAAGAAGAATAAAAAGAAAGAAGAAAGAAGAAAGATGAAAGAAGAAGAAGAAGAAGAAGAAGAAGAAGAAGAAGAAGAAGAAGAAGAAGAAGAAGAAGAAGAAGAAGAAGAAGAAGAAGAAGAAGAAGAAGAAGAAGAAAGAAGATTAAGAAAGGAGAAAGGGAGAAAGTGAAAGAAGAAAAGAAAGCAGTGCCAGCTGTTAATAAATGAAGACGAAGAAAGAAGAAGAAGAAGAAGAAGAAGAAGAAGAAGAAGAAGAAGAAGAAATAAAGAAGAAGAAGAAGAAGAAGAAGAAGAAGAAGAAGAAGAAGAAGAAGAAGAAGAAGAAGAAGAAGAAGAAAGAAGAAGAAGAAGAAGAAGAAGAAAGAAGAAGAAGAAGAAGAAGAAGAAGAAGAAGAAGAAGAAGAAGAAGAAGAAGAAGAAGAAGAAGAAGAAGAAGAAGAAGAAGAAGAAGAAGAAGAAGAAGAAGAAGAAGAAAGAAGAAGAAGAAAGAAGAAGAAGAAAGAAGAAGAAGAAAGAAGAAGAAGAAAGAAGAAGAAGAAAGAAGAAGAAGAAAGATGAAGAATATATTAGAAAAGATTGAAGAAGAAGAAGAAGAAGAAGAAGAAGAAGAAGAAGAAGAAGAAGAAGAAGAAGAAGAAGAAGAAGAAGAAGAAGAAGAAGAAGAAGAAGAAGAAGAAGAAGAAGAAGAAGAAGAAGAAGAAGAAGAAGAAGAAGAAGAAATGATAATGATGAAAATATTTTGAGCATCGAGTCGGAGAAAATGAAAAACTAATAATGGTAATGATGCGTTTAAAATGAAGATAAAGAAATGTCGAATATCAAAAACGAAAATTATACCACCAACAGCGAGAGTAAAAACAACAAGAGTAAAACATCAAGAACTTAAACAACCATAAAAGAGCAGAAGATTGAAACAAACATTCAAAAACAACAACTTCAAAAAACGGACAACTCTTTAACTTCAAAAGCAAACGCAACATTCCAACAACAACAACAACAACACAACAGTAGCAACAAAACACCAACAAATAAGAACAAACAACAACAACAAAAAACAATAGCAAAACAGAATTACCTGCAACAACAGTCACGTTGAAAAGGTGTTAGAAATCATAAAGACCATTCAAACACCCCCCCCCCACCACCACCACAACAACAACAACAACAGCAACAATAACCATCACACCAATATGAATCATATCAACCATATCAATAATATCAATAATATCATCAATAATAATAATATCAATATCATCAATATCATTAATATCATCAATAATAATAATATCAATAACAGTAACAATAACACAATATACTACTACTAATAATAATACATAAACTACTACTACACACACACACACACACACACACACACACACACACACACACACACACACACACACCACCACCACCCAGCCCATCAAACCAACTTGATTTCATACTGCTGAGACCTCAACTTCTTCTTACTTTGATCCAAAAGTTTTAAGTTTCTTAATTATTCATTTTCGCAACATTTTCTTAATCAATTAATTTGACTAATTAAAATGAAAACTTATAATTTATGACACTTGTGTTTTTAAACTATTTACCATGAACATAAAACATATATTAAGACACAATTTTAAACATAGGAGTTCTATTTTATTGTTCATTTACTCGATTATACATATATATATAGTGAGTATATATATATATATATATATATATATATATATATATATATATATATATATATATATATATATATATATATATATATATATATATATATATATATATATGTATATATAT
>JABUQX010114150.1:20000-25082 GCA_015478945.1 Trachelipus rathkii
AATAATAATAAATAATAAATAATAATAAATAATAATAATAATAATATAATTAATATAATAATAATAATAATATATATATCATTAATAATAATAATAATAGTTATCATGCAATGACAATATTTATTATGGAAATGAGGAGACATGTTTGTGGTCCGTAACGATTTCTTTGGTCAAGTGGCTGTTCCTCATACATGTTTATAAAAATATTTTAGCCAGGACTTAAATTAGTAAGGTTTTCCCACAAAAGTTTTGCAGATGAATAGCAAATTTGCTACCATCAAAAGGATTAATGATGGATGTATAAAGACTTAAAAGATAAGGAGGGAGCTGTAATCGTTGCTGGATGAGCAGGTTCATTTCTTCTTCAGATAAATTTTTCATTTCCTCATTCACTTCTAAAACTAAATCTTTCTTTCTCATAATCCATGGTTCGATCGTGCTATTCTCTAAAAAAGCTAATTCAGGACATAGGCATGCTATCGAGTGTGGGGAAAATTCTCGTTCTCTATCATCCTCGCTATTTTCGTCAGCTAGAAATGTTGCAGGGATACTCTTTCGACGAGCAAAGTGGCATTTCATACAAGGAAAGTGCGCTAACCTCCTTGGTTCTCTCTACTGGACAAAATCTTTCATCTCTAGCTACTTCTGTAAATCTGCCTTTCCTCTCTTATTTGATCTGATCATTGTGTTGCTAATTCCCCAACCTGAAAGGGCTAATCTCTTCGGCCTCGCTCACTATATTCTCTATGTCTCAATACTAGCACTTTCTCCCAGTGTTGGAAGCACGCACATCCAACGCTATTCCGAATAACAGGAAGCGCCTCTGATTCTTCTAACTATCGCCCTGTAAGCTCTCACTTGTATTCTATATAAGATCTTTGAAAACCTTTTTACACCTTCTTAGATCATCTGAACTCACTCGGATCGCAAGGACGGATCTCGCTGCACGAAGTGTACTGGCGATATACATTCCTATCTAACTTGGTTTTTCGCTCTTAGGGACTACGGGGAGACTTGGGTGTGGCGCTTGACATCTCCAAAGCATTTGACCGAGTGTGGCACGCGTCACCTCTCCAAGCTCCCCTCTTTGGGTTTCCTCCTTCTCTTTGCTTACTTATATCTTGGCTTTCTTTCAACTCGCTCAATATCGGCTGTTTGTTGATGGGCGACTTCTTCTTCTTTTCTGTCACTAGTGGTGTTCCTCTCAGGGTTCTGTCTTTTCTTCTACTTTAATTCCTACTATTCATTAATGATCTTTCTCAAATCTTGCATCTAACTCTATCCCCTCGTATTCCGATGACTCGACTTCCTTCTTTTAACTCAAATCAATTCTACTCCCACTTTTCCTTAGAATTGCTCTCGTCTTAATCTTTCCGATTTTATTCTCGTGATGGATAGAATAACTTTGTGCATTCATCTTTAAACCCACTTTTACAATCTCCTTCTCCAAAATTACCTTCTTAACTTTCTGTCTCTTTCGAGGGTTTCTGTCTTCTTCCTGTTGACAATGAAACTCTCGGCTTATCATGAACAAAAATACTTGATACCTACATTAAAACGGTTGCTCAGGGTGCTCAAGAACTGGCTGGTTCTGTTTTAGAAGACTGTGGAAATTCTCTCCTTTTTTCAAGATGCTCCGCTCTACAAGGTCTATCAGCCATGTATGGAGATACTGCTCTATGATTTGGGTGGGGGGCTCTGGTTTTCACCTTGTTTTTGATAGAGTTGAGTCACCGGTCAAAGACTCCTGAAATGTTCTATAGTTTCCATTTTACTTGACCCTCTACCCTTTGCAAGGCGAATGTTTGGTGTTTTATCTGTATCTAATAGTACCGCATCGGCAAGTGCTCGAGGGAAACTTATCACTCGCGTACACCAACTTAGAGCTTCGTAGCACAATAGGTGCTGTAACTGCGCACGAGTTTTGTGTTGAAATTGGCAACTCCAGGATTAATTGGATTGTGGTGTTTCCTTCTTTCCACCAACCTCTATTTTGTGGCATTCTAGTCTATGTTATGTATTTTCTTGCCTAATTTAATCGCCCTCACTTTAAAGCCTGGCGTCTGTGCTCATATGCGTATTTTGTACTAAAGGGTGAACTTTTGAGAAGTATACCAACCTCCTTGAAGGGCTTCTGCAGATGAGTGTGGGTGACAATGTAAAAAAAAAATCCTTGAATGGGCAGATATGTGGCAAATGAACTGAATCTCATATTCCCCCATCCAAAACATCATTCAGATTATCCAGAAAATCGCACTCATTACACTCAGATGGATCATATGTCGCAACCAACATAATTTTGATCTTTTCAACTTAATTTAACTTTGACTTCTACGTATCACACACAAATCTACCAGTAAGCTCTTACCAAATCACATCCATCAATTGCAAATACCTTACTATCACCCCTCTATTTCTTTCCACAGCAACACAAGCACATTTCACACACCCCACCACTCATTTTCACCGTTTCCTTTCACTTTGTTTCAGTCACAGCGAGCAAATCAAATTTGCACTTTCTAAATACATCATCCATCACCTATCTCCTCAACATTTATTCTGCTGACATTTCGTATAGCAGATATAATTCATAATTTTCCGCCGAGGATTAGAAAGGGCGCATACTGCGATACGACCTTCTTCCGAGGCGGCATTAGCATTCTGGCAAAGGTAAGTGTAGTAGGCAGCAAACCTAATACGCACTGTCCCTTAGTGCTTATACGACACGCAGGAACATACGTATGTGGGCATTTTTCCTTCACTAACACGTATGGATTAAGGATAGGGATGTCTGTAAGATGTTGTCTAGAAGAGGGGTGTAAATATAAGTATGTGTATATGATAGGTTGTCTGGAGGATGAGTGTGGGGAGGGCTGGGGCGTCGGTTGGGAGTGGATATGAACGATAAACAGAAAGGCGCACCATTAAGGCATGGAATGTCATACATACATAAGCAAATGGGTAATAATATAATATATATATATATTATATATATATTATTTTATATATCAAATATATATATATGATTTATATATATAATATATTATATATATATATATTATTATATATAATCTATATATATATATTATATAGTATATATATATATATATATAAATAATTATATATATAATATATATATATTATATATATACTATATATATATATACTATATATATATATATATATATACCTTTCAAATGAAAATATATATATATATATATATATATATATATATATATATAAAATTTTTTTTATTATTTATGATTATTATTATTTAATTTTATTTTTTATTAATTATGATTATTATTATTTATTATATTATTATTATTTTATTATTATTATTATTTATTATTTTATATTTATTTTTTTATTATTATTCAAAATTCTTAATATTTGTTCAAGTGAATCGGCAAAAATTAATCGCGAATTTTTGCCGATGAGATGACGATGAACGATGTAAAAAATATGCCGTTTTTTTGCCGATGACGATGGACGATGACGATTAACGTCTCATCATTAATATATATATATAATTATATATCATTAATATATATAATATAATTATTATATATTTATATATATAATATATAATTATATATAATAATATATTATATATATATATATTTTTATATATATGATATATAGTTATATATATATTATAATATATATATATATATAAATATATATTAATATATTATATATATATATACTATAATTATATATATATTATTATAATATATATTATATTATTATATTGTTATATATATATATATATATATATATATATATATATTATATAGTATATATATATATATATATATATATTATATATATTATATTTATATATATTATATATATATATTATATATATATATTATATATATATATATTATATATATATATATATATATATATATATATATATATATTATATTATATTTATATTTATATATATATATTATATATATATATTATATATATATAATATATTATATATATATATATTATATATATTTATTATTATTATATATATTATATATATATATATATATATATATATATTATTATATATATATATATATATATATATATATTTACTATAGTATATATATATATATATTATATATATATTTATATAATATAATTATATATGATATATATATATATATTTTATATATATATAATTATGTATTTATACATATATATATATATATTATATATATATATATATATATATTATATGATATATACTACTATATATATATATATATATATTATATTATATAATATATATATATATATACTATATATAAATTTATATACATATTCTATATATATATATATATATATATATTTATATATATTATATATATATATATATATATATATATATATAAATTTTATATATTATTATTTATATATATATATAATATAATATATATATTTATATATACTATTTATATATATATATATAATATAAAAATTTATATATTATAAATATATATATTATATATATATATATATATATATATAATATATTATATATATATATAAATATATTATATATATATTAATATAATATATATATAATATATATAATTCTATATATATATATATATTAATATATAAATATATATAATACTATTATATATTATTATATATATATATTATATTAAATATTATATATTATAATATATATAAATATATATTATATTATAGTATACTATATATATATATATATATATATTTATAATAGTAATATATATTATATATATTATAATATATTATATACTATTTATATATATCATATATATATATATATAAGTATATATTATATATTATAATAGTTTATATATATATATATATAATTATATATATATATTATACTTATTCATATTATATATATTATATATAAATATAATATATATAATATATATTTATATAATTTATATATATATTATATATATATTATATATATATATATGTACAAGACTAATCTCTATATGATTAATTTGGCCTAAAGAGATCACTTTGATATAGCAAATAATAAAATAGTTTTGGAATAGTGAAACGTTCCTTTAT
>JABUQX010114151.1:0-20775 GCA_015478945.1 Trachelipus rathkii
AATTGATTTTTATTTTTTGAAACTTCTCAAGGTTTAAATAATTTTAAAAAGAAAAATTAATTTTTCTTTCTGAACTTAGAATCTAAGTGAATTAAATTTTAATTTTAAAATTTAATAGTGATTAACTTTAAACAGTAATTAATAATTAAAAATCGAATAAAATAGTTTTAATTATTTATTAAAAAAGTTAATAAACTCTTTGTATGAGTTTGAAATTAGAAACTTTACATTATTTTCTGGGAACATAGAAGAATTTTTTGAAAAATATTGAAATTTACGGTATTTTGAGACTTTGAAAAAAAATATTTTTGAAAAACCTTTATTTTTTTTGAAACTTTGAAAAATATTTTGAGACTTTAGTTTTTTTTATTTTTAGAATCAGTTATACTTAGTGTTTTTTATTTATTTGAGTAACTTGAATTAATAAAGTTTAAATTCATGATATAGCGGAATCAGGTTGACCCTAATGGAGCTATCAGGAGGAGCTGACGGGGGATAATAAGGACTTAGAAAATAAGGACTTAGAAAATTAATGATTCAACTGAGAACATGGATAATACAAATAAAGAGACAACTACAGAAGCTTGTTCATAAATGAAGAACAAATGTAACAGAAGTGGAGACTTACTGACGGACAGAAAGAAGCAGAAGAGAACAAAGGAGCAAAACAAGATTAAGGAACCACACAAAAGATATGGATCTCCAGTATATCTACCCCTTCTACTTGATACAAAATGTCTTAACCCAATCAGAGAACAGCTTGGTTGGGCATCAACCCCAGGAAATACAAGAAAAATACAGGCCAAGATACCTAAGTGCCTCCAAAAGACCCAAATGTGGAAAATACCTTTTAATTAATACATTTAAAAATGCATCGGGGGCCACTCCCCCTTCAAATAAAAAAGAAGACTATCCTTCTGGAATGGGCCAAAACAGAAATATTTAACAATGAGAAGTTGAGTTTAGTGGGAGCTTGGGGGACAGAAGCCAGAAGCAAAAAGTGGATACTTATGGGAGGGACAAACCTCAGAATCGGTGGGGGCCATCCCAAAATATTTTAAATAATCCTTTAAGTATTGCAGCCACCTCATACAGGCTGGCAACAACCCTTCCTACAATGCAACCTGGTTACAATCCAGACCATATGGACCCCTGATGGAGGAAGTTACAACGCTGCGTATTGCCCCTCACTTCCAGGAATTAGCTAAGAATTAAAATTGTATGAAGGAAATACCCAAGACCCAACGTTTGGTAGGCATTAAATTGAGATACCTTGTCAACGTTTGACAAGAGAGATAACGCAAACGTTAGTCTAATACGGAAAGACAGAGAAATAGGACATATGCTTAAAGACTACAATCTCTTCTGATTTTTTCATCAAGGGCCCGCCCAGATATTCGAAAGATATAAGCTTTTCTAGGTGTAAGGACACCTACGAGGACTTTAATCAATTGAAAGATTTTTCTCCAACCAGACAAAAAGCCGAGACCAATCTTCTGTCTTATTGAAAACAGTTTATGAAAGTCAAGGAGAAACCACAATGTAACTCTACTGATGTCCAATGTTGGGACTGGAGAAAATTCTCCTTTGGGAATACTCAAAAAAAGACTTCATAGATATGGAGACTTCCTTCTGGATTTTATCTCAAACGAGATTAAAATATCTTTAATAATGGACTTAAGGATTTTAGAGAGTATGGAAGGGCTCAGAGATCACAAGAAGACTTAGAGAAAAAAAGTCTTAAAAAGGTCTAATCCAACTTAAGTTTCGTCGAAAATTTAGAGAAACTTAGTTCCAAATAGAAGAAGGAGTTCTTGATTCCAGACTAATTCCATAGAGCCCGAAACAGAAGATAGAAGAAATACAGCTAGAGTGTTCTATACAGAGAACAATTAAAACACTGAATAACAAGAAACAGGAAGAAAAGAAAGAACACCAGTTTACAAACCCCTTCCATGAGAACCCGCAACCATGGAAGTTGGGAGTTAATAAAAAAAGAAACTTTCCTCAAATTTTCAGAAAAAGAGAAAGCAAGCCTTTCTTTCAAAATTATAAACCTAATAGGGAGTAGCTAAGAAACTCTCCAGTAAAGAAAAAAGTTTCAATGGGACTAATTGCTAAAAATGTGAAATTCTTTTTAGGCCAGTTCATTCCGAAAAAACTTGTGGTTGGAATACCAACCATTGACTGCCAGAGTATGGTAGAAAGTTCCATGCCCGGTGTTCGACGTCTAATTGCAAGAATGCCCCTGTATGGATCCCCTTAAGGAGAATGACAAATATGGTGAATACCCATATTTAATAACCCACTGATTTTGATAATGGGTCAAAGCTCGAAGAGTCCCAGATAAAAATGATTTCAATGCTATAAAAGCCAAACTCTTACTTAAGAATGAAGCGTAAATCTATCAAGTAAGAGTCCCAAGAAAAAAAAAACCAAAACCAGGAGTTGCATCTGATTTTCTAATCATCAAAGCCGTCCAGAACATGAAGAAATTATCTGCGGCTGAAGAGAAGAAGAAGAGGAACGAACATTTTTTAAACAGATCTGCTCAGAAGAGAAAACAAAATTTTGATTCAGCAAAGGATTGAAATGAAAGAAAGGTGGAATACAACATAATTTAAATTGGAAAATCTTCAAGCTTAAAAGAATAGAGGTGTTTAGTAAAACCTCTAGGCTTCTTTTTGTGTAGGAAATTAGGACCCCCCAAAATTGGGCTTGTCATTTCTTGTTCAATATTTTGACTCCAACCAAAAGGTCAGAAACGAGGTTGAAGTTCCATAGGTCTATATATATATACCTGTTTGATATCGTTGGTTTAGATTAAAAAAGAAATAGAAAGAGAAGAAGATTTAAAACTGTCTCTTAAAAGGAAGCTAGTATTATAGTTCAAGGGATTGGAACTCAGATGATCCAACCCATAGGAGAAGTTGATCTACTTCTAAGGCTACACCAACAGTACTACCCAGTTACCTTTTTAGTGTGTAAAACTGGAAGTTACTGGAGCTTGAATGGAAAATTCATAAGGCTACAAAGTATCTTTAGGCTCAATCCTCGCCTATAAACCCATAGACCTTTCTTCATTCGCATTAAAACTCGTAAACTCTTGGATATTACATTAGTCAACTCTTTCTTTCTCTCTCTCTCTTTCTCTATTTAAAATACCCTCTTACACTAAATAAAAATAGTTTCAAGTTATATACATATTTACATAGATTTAACATACTAATAACCATGCTTAAACTCTATCGTAATAAAGAAGTTAAATAAAAACCAATTACAGTGATAAATTGTAAACCATAATAATAAAGGCTACCATTATGAAAAGCCTACCAGAGATTAATTAATAAGCTCAAAGTTGAAAAAGCCCTACACAGAGATTAATAATAAAGGCTCCATTCTGAAAGCCTACAAAAAGATTTATTATTACTAAGGCTCATTGAGAAGCCTACAAAAGAGTATTATTTACTAAGAAGGCTCATTGAAGAAGGCCTTAACAAAAGAGTATTATATGAAAGGTTCAATTAGAGAAAGTGCTTACAAAGGTAGAAATAAATAAAAAATTCTGTTATTATAAAAAGAGAAAACAAAGAAAATTTCAATAACCTCCTCCAGTAAAGGAAGGACCTTAATAGCAGACGAAGAATAAAGTTCAAATTGATTATTAGAAGAGAACAAAAATGGCAAAACCCTGCTCAAATCTTATTGGCTAATTTTGAAAGTCAGACCTTTGAGAGTAAAGAAGGATTGAGACTGGAAAAGAAGGGTTTGATAAACACCTGCTTTTTCCTTGGCCATTAATTTTGCAAAAACTCTGTATGGCCCAGTTAGAAAAAACAATGAAGTTTATAGAGTTATATTAATTTAAGTGACAAACCTTTTTATATTAAAGAGCGAAAATAAAAAACATAGTAAAAATAATAATAAAGAACGACTCCTTGAAGAAGAAAAATTTTTAATAAAACGCTTATTGCTACAGAGGAATAAGCAGTTAGTTCTACTTGTATTAGTAACCTTTGCTCAGAAAATTTATCAGATAACAATTGAAGAATGCATACCAGAGAGATATTACAGATTAATTTAAGTAAAGAAGAAGGCAGATGTTCATTTTACAGAAAACTGAGCATTTAGAAGAACTTTTGATTTGTTAATGGAATACAAGGACGTTATTGCTCTAGATGATGATGCAGTTCCTGTGTGTCCCATTCAGAAGTTTGAAATAGAAACTTACTCCAGACGCTCCAAAAGTCATGTGCAGAAAAGAATAACCGTCATCCACATCGCTATCTGGAAGGTCATTTGCTAGTCGGTCGGCGTGTCGCGGTGAAGAAAGGATATATTAAAGCTTGCTATTCGCCACATAGTCAACCTCTAATGGGTGGGCCCCAAGAAAAGAATTCTAATTAAACAAGGGTCGGTATAGATTTATTAGGCACCTGAAACCCTTCAGGCGTCCCAGATGTATACCCACTTTGGCCCCTCAATAGACGCAAAATTCTCGTCCCCTAGAGGGCAGTACGATTTTAACTAGCTGTGACTGATAGATGGCCAATCATTTCCCTCGGAAAGCGAGGAAGAACACCAGAATTAAATGGCTTCCGTACAAGGAAAGGATTATTCTGCCCAACTAGATTATTATTTGGGCACCGCAATGCCCCAAGTACCTATGCTAGGACAATGCAAGTCGCGTTAAACCATTTATTAGGACCTATTGCCAAAGTGTATTAAGATGATGTCTTAATCATGGGTAAATAAGGCAGACATTTTGAAAAACCTTACAAGAAGAAAAGTTTTTACTGCGTTAGAAAAATAAAAGTGAGAGTTAAATTGACTAAATGTCACTTTTTCTACAAACTTCGGTTTTGTACTTAGGGATTTAAAAATAGGAAGAGGGGACGGAAATTTCACCAGATCAGCGAAGATATGAACGATGAAAGTTTCGTCCCTCCAAACCAAAGGTTTAAGGGAAACTCCTTATTAGGATTTTTCCTATTTTCGCTTTTAATTTAGGTGACTTTTGCACTAATTGCCGAAACCATTATATAAAACTATAAAGAAGAGTGTTTAAGTTTGAATGGAAAGAAGAACCACCAAAAGGGGCATTGTGAGCTCTTAAAGGAGGAAATTGGTTGTTCACCTCAGTTAACTTTCCCCAGGACTATTCCAAAGCCATCTTTTATAGGTACGATGCTGCGAACTTATGGAATAGGGAGTTATCTTTTACCAAATGTCAGATGGACCGGCAAGGAGAAAACCGTTATCTTTATGTTTTCAAGAGTGTTAAGAGGCCAGTGAACTCAACTTATGATATTATAGAAAAAGGAATTGTTTAGCTGTGGCTTTCCCACTGTACCAAAAAGTTCAAGAATACAGTTTTGGTTAACCCCATTCACTATATTAACTGACAATTCAACCTCTTGTGTTTTATATTTCCGCAGAAGAAACAACAAACGGGGACGCTTAGGCCCGTTGGAACTTGTTTGTAAAAAACAGTTTTTCGGCCAAAACTATTTAAAGTATTTTAAGACGGGAAAAACAAAACATAACCGCCTGACTATTTGATAAGCAACCCAGCAAAAGCAACGAAATGTTTATTTCTTTAGAGGAGAAAAGAAACTCGAAGAGACGAGAAAAAGATTTTATTTTAAACAAAGAAACTTTAATAGGGAACAGAGAATTGCCCTAGATTAAAAGGGGAATTAGTTAGTGGCTAAGGAAAAAACCCCAAGAACTTATCCACACCATTTCCATAAGAAAAGTGCGTGTACTATCTGCAACTAGAAAAGGAACCATATTGAATACAAGTACCAAGATAGATGATCTTACTCAAGTTATAGATCAGTGCCATTCTTTCATTGGAGAAGTGGGCATGGAGGGGTGACAGCAAAGGAACTGAAAACGAGTTAGAGGAGGATACGTTTTTTCCTCATTTAAGTTAAGTAAGTTAAAAAGGAGTTACTGTTCTCAGTGCGTGTCTTGTGCTAAGGTTAAAGGTTCTAGACCTCCAAAAGCTGAAATCAACAGATGGCCTCTTCCTTATACTCCGTTTTCTAGAGTACACGTGGATAGTATAGGTAAACTTCCCACCATGTTCAATTTCAGGAGCCAAACACATTCTCGTCTTCAGAGATGTTTTGACTAGATACTGCGAATTAGTCGCATGTAAGACAAGAACGAGCCAAGAATTTGCTCGAGCTTTACAAGAAAGAATAATATATCGGCATTCGAGCCAGAAAATTTTAGCCTCGGGACAATGCCCAGAATTTACTTCAGCTGCTTTTAAAGATTCATGATAAGGCTTAGATGATTACAGTGGGTCACCTTCTCTCTTCTCAACTATCTCAAAATGGTGTATTTGAAAACTGCATTTGCAGTATATTTGAAAAATTCCTCCTCATTTGTAAAGGGACAAATCATAGAGGATTGGGTCCAAATACTTATCTTTGCTCAACGAGCAATTAATACTTCGTATAATAGATCAATTGGATCTTCTCCACATTTCGTCCTGCATGGATATATAAAAAAGAATTCCCTACGAGATGCCCTTGATATGGTCTCTCCATTTACCAAATTAAAATCCCGGAAAAATAGGAAAATTCATATCATATGAGGTAGATTCGTAGTGAAAGAATGGAAAAGCAATAAGAGAACTTAGCAAGAAGAAGTCTAGAAAAAGCGAAAAAACCATTAAAGCTATGGAACAGCAACACAAACATTCCACAATGAAAGAAGGAAATTAGGAAAGTGGGTGATTATGTTTTTGTAAATGCTGTAAAGAAACCAGAACAGAGTTCTAAATTGAACAAAAGGTTTGAAGGTCCTTGTATTGTAAACCAAATAAAGGAGCCAATAAGTTATTGCTTTCCTTTGTTTAAATTCAACAAAAATTATTTTCCGGTCACCGCGGATACATGTAAAGATAAATTCCAGTTAGAAAGATTACAGAATCTCACTTTTTACATTTGATAATGATGAGATTTTAGGATTCCAGATGCATTCAAGAACATTGATTCCCCGAAAGCCTACAACAGAAAGGAACAAGTTAGGAATCTGAGAAAGTAAAATCGACAGGTAGATGATTTCAAGAATCTTCCAACCACTTCTCTTGGATCCCCTAATTTTATTGAACAAAATGTTATACCTAGTATCAGAGTTCAACACAGAAACAAAAAAAGAATCCCTGTAGTTAGGGAAACACAAAACTTCTTGAATTCAAAGAATACTGATACTCCTCAAGGAAGTAGATTGATTAATTCTACTCCACAAACAAAAACTCAAGTAAGAGGATACAAGACCGTCTCTATCACCCAATCAACAAAGAAATTCATAAATTTCAGACCAAGTTCTGAACACGAGTAGAACAAGCCTGTCAGTGCAAGAAGTACAAGAGGTACTTGGTAAACACCACTTTGCAGGATGGAATGTAGGGGATAATGTGCCAAATTCACTTGAAGCACTTCCCAAAGATGATGGATGGTAAAACACCTCAGAGAAATTATGGGATATATCAACATCTGGAAGGCACAAGAAGATGATAGGAAAAAAGAAGGATCCGTCGTACCCAGACCTCACAGCAATTCAGAGTCGAGCGGATGTGGAAAAAAGGGACAAGAAAGGCCAAAACCAAGGCAAAGAGAAGCAAAGAAGCTCCTCCACCTCATACCACCAAGGCATCACCCAAAACTGATAAAAAAAAACAAAAAGACGCTCTGAACCAGGTTAAAGAAGCCTCCAGTTGGTTTGCCACTTAGAATGGACTAGAAGAGGGAAATACGCTCCACTACTTTGCCTCCTAAGAATATAAGATCTCTTAGATGTAAAAGACTACGTCTATTAGTTTGGGTAGGTTAATATTTATTTGTCTTATTGAATATTAGTTTTAAGTTTTTAATTTTTCAGCCTTAAATAAAAAAGTTAAGAGATTTTACCCTTTTCTATTTTTAATCTTTAAGTATAAGTTATCTATAATTTTTATTATGTTGTGTTACGAATTCGGAAATTTTTTTTGCCCCAGGGGTCCGTTATTCTTTTATCCTTAGCAGCAAAAAAAAAAAAACCCCCATTAAAAAAAATAAGATCAAAATTAAATCATAAGATATATATATATAACCTTTTATTTTTTATTAGTAAAATGTTTTATATTACGCTTTTTATTTAAAAGAAAAAACAAAATAAAAAATCGAAAAAAAATTTCGTTTAATATAGAAATAATAAAATATATCAGATTGTTTTATTTAATATAGACTTTAAGTTAATTAAAATATGCACCAACATTTGCATTGTTATTAGATTAAGTGATATTTTTATTTTCTTTTATTTAAATTAACAAGTTTCCATGTAAGCTGATTCATTCTGTTCCTTATTATTATTTAGGAGTGTGCGAAATTACTTGTACCCTAGCAACTAGCCTATCCTCTGATAAATTTACTTTCTGTGATATCGGGTTATGAAATAATGTATCTTTATTAATATTAATTTAGCCTCATGCTATATAATCTTTTAATTTTTAATATTTTAAGTGTTCATGATAATTCATAATACTAGTAATTATGATCACGTGTTATGTTAATCTTGGAGCTGTCAAATTTTCTTTTTATGACTTAAGTCCTCTCTTTCCACATTTAAGGTCATAAGAACATAAGAACGTAAAAAAATAGAGACTGTCCAAACTTGATTCCAATTTTAAATTTTAAAAATTAACGTAAAGCTAGTATAATCATAGGTAACTTTTTTAAAAAGAATTTTTTAGAAAAGTCCTGACAATTAATATATTTAGATTAATTAATTATGTTTCATGTTACTTTTAAAATTAAAAAACGGCGACCTCATTTTATTAAATCGAAGTTAATAAAATCATTTCAGACTGTAAATGACAAAGGGTTTACGTCCAGTTTGCCATTATCTTCCGTTTTACCTGCAGTGCTTACCATTCTCCAGTAAACATTAATGAAGAGACAAGAGGTACTGCCAGTATTCATTTGTAGCCACTCGGTGAAGTAAATTTCATAGGACGATTATCTGACTTGAATTGTATCTTTAGGGAATGCCATCAGAAATTAAACCACTATTATAGGAACCACTAAAATGATAGATACTTTAAAAGATAATTTTACCTGCGTTTAACGATAATTTTAATATATTTCCTGAAACTTAATTATCCAGAATGTCCCACTCAACTCATTAAAAATAGGAACTAAAGTAAATATCCCTAAATAGCTGAATTAAAAAGCTTACCAATGGGTCCCACTCCTCAAACTAGATATTAAAAGAGCGGGCTTTCGAGATTGGAGAGAGTATTCTTTTAATATTTTATTTGGTACCTCGACTGATAAACAAATAAAAAACTTTTTAGAAAAAAGAATTAATATATTAGGAATTTCCGCGAGTAACTTCAAAATTTATCAGTTAATGAGCGTAAAAGAACAGTTGAAAGTCAAAATACCCAGAACATTAACAGGGATTCAAATTAACCTACAAAAATTAATTGGAATTTCAAAAAGGGGATAATAACTTGCAACCCACAAAATACTTAATCAACTAGGTAGTATCAATCATTTACTTACATAGTTGAAACATTCAGTTAACAGTTTACAATGATACATTCATTATTATACACATCATGCAATTAGCTAAAACCCAAGATAACTAATGATTCAAACTATTCCACCCCAATCTTTTTGTACCCATACATAACTAAAATGACAACCAAACACGAAAACTAAATCCGAATCATTACATTGAAAGCAAACAACATACCATCATTTTTGACATACTCCATGGGTGACTATAAAATCAACACGTAACCCATTTGGAATTATTACAAATAATTCCATTCCAATTTTCAAATGGAAGAAATATTGGATATAAGTTAATTCCATTCCCAAACATTCATGCCCATTTTAATGAAACTTCTTGTTCGAAATAATTATTAAACACCGAATAAATTATCTGTGCCCTTAAAATTATGGTCAGAGACGATATACTTATCTGGCGAAATTTCAGTTCACTTGACATTGTCGCAAAAAAACCATAGGGGAAAAACAGCGTATTGCCCCTCCCCAATCACAACCTTTTTACATCCATGATGGGAACAAAACATGCTTGCTCTCCGCTTTTTGCCTTTAACTATACTACTAACTTTCTCATTATGTCCTATAACTATCTTTAAATCTAAAGAACCTTCACGTAAACCCTAGGACATGTTTACTATTATATCTTTTGCAGAAAAAAAATTAGAGCTTCTATTTCCTGCGAAAAGACCTCATTCAGTTCAGCATATAAATAATTTTATGTTCAATATTCCTCATGCGTTGTACCTTTTACCTCTGCTAATTATCAATTTAAAATCCCCATTCATTTAGAGAAGAAATTTTCATTAACTTTTTCCCCACTAATTGCTCAATTTCCGATAAAGTTTGTTTAGATTTTTAAAACTCATGTTTGCTTTGCCAAATAATAATCTCTGCAGCATATTTTCCAAAGTTTCAATAATGAAAGAAAGTTCAGTGGAATCAAGGACTAGGACAGTATTAAAAATACCCATCCAACCCATTAACTCCATTCTTTCTTCAAGTAAAATTTAATCCCACTATATCGGTGAGGAAACCACTAGTGTTTATTTTTATCAATTTTTCATCATACCACGAATTTATTTGACTTTGTCTTATAGAAAAGCATTGTGTAGAAGTTTGAAGAATTAAGAATCAAGAAACCAAAGGCGATATTTCATGAATAATATACCATGTCCAACCTTCCATTAGAGGTAAAACCCAGTTCAAAATTACCCACCAGATCCAAAATTGGAAATTGAACCCTGGGTTACAACCTCCTATAAAAATTTAGACAGAATTCATTAATACCCAAAAACCGCCGCATGCCACCACCTATTCCATATAGGGGCAATCTACTTCTCAAGAAGTGGAAGTTATATTCTAACAATGCTAACCCTGGACTAATAACCTTCATACATGACTAATGCCCCTTTCTGGCATTTTATTCTTGAATTATATGGTTTATAGTATTATTAGAATAAAAATCTTTCTAAAGAGTTTTTTGAGCCCAGAGCCTTATTGAAAATTTAGATTTCTCAATAAATAAAATCAATAAATTTTTTTATTGATTTAAAAAATAAAAAAACATATATTTCAAATAACAAAAACTCTGTTTACGCATCACTATCTCAAAAAAAAACATTGGCTCTCTTGCAACAGTTTTTGTTAAACTAACTTTCCTCGCTAATATCTTTTTTATGGAACCTGAGTCCACCGTTTCGTTTTACGGCTTTGGATCGTTAAAAGTTTGGCGCCATGGTGTGTGAAAAGGTCTGTGAAATCCAATTATCAATCTAGGAATCAGCGAAATCAATCCATTCCTTTAAATCTATCCCTAAATCGTAGGGAAACAAATTTAGATTTAAAACCTAGATTTATTTCCAAGAAAATCCATTTTTAAAGACTTCACCTTCAAGGAAAAGAGTAGAGAGGACCGAGAGGAATGTGAGGGAAATGAAAGGAGAAACCTTGTAGGGTTTAGAGCAGATTTAAAAGGAGGGTTTTGGAGGGATGCGATTCTTTAAAAAGTTTTGGAAACACAGAGAAGTCGTTGTTTTGGGCCGAGTGCTTAAAAGTTAAAAAAAGCTAGAATGGAATAGCTCCTTTTTAAGTAGTTGTCGTATAGGCGCGGGAAAATATAAGATAGAGTTTTTTTTAAAACAGAAGTGAAATACTTAATATGCACTATTTGCCATATTATTTTTTATATATATATTATAAATATGAGATATCCTGGTATATGGCAAAATGTGTAATTGATTTTCTTTTTCCTTTTATTGTAAAAATTTTAAATATAAAGGCAGCTTTGTAGAGATGAGTGAAGATAGATAAAGAATCTCTCCATTTTAAAACTTTTTCCACCTGCTTGGATCAAAGGTAAAGAATTGTTCATACTTTAAACAATAATAATTAATATAATAATAAATAATAATAATAATAATTAATAATTAATCTTTGTAAATATTTATGTTTTAAAAAGAAAAGAGTTTGAATGGAGGAGATTTATAAGAAAATTATTTAATAATTACTTTGAAAATATATTTGTTAATATATTTTATATAATTATAACAATTATTAAAATTGTTAATAAACTTTTTATTATTTTAATAAAATATGGAATTGTAATATGGAAAATTTGATGTGTTCTTATTTGTTATAATATGGATATTAATTGACATATGAAAATATTGTAATACAAACTAACTGAATTTTTAATTACAGCTCAATGATTTTTAAAAAATTATAATTGTTAAAAAGATATATGTTCCCATTTTTCTTTATTTTTAGGTGTTCAGATTTTCGACAGTCATTTTTTTCGGACTATTTTTAGATGTTTTTGGATAGAATAAAAATCTCAGGAATTGTGCGTTATTCAACTACCTTCCAGTGGTCAAATCGATGATGTTGTGTGGACCATTATATAATATATAATATATATATATAGTATATATATATAGATATACATTTATAATATTATTATTTTTTAATTTTTAATTATTTTAAATTTTAAAATTTTTTAAAAAATTTATATTATATATATATATATAATATTATATATATATTATAAATAACATTTAATTTAAATTATATATATAATAATATTATATTATATATATAATATATCTTTATATATATATAAATTATTTATATATATATAATATATATATATTATATAATATTATATATAATATATATATATGTATATTAATAATATAATATATATTTATAGTATATATAAATATATAATATATTATATATATATATATATCATATACATATATATATATTATATATATATATTATAAGTATATATATAATAACTTATATAACTATATTAAATTATCATCTTTAAATAAAATGCTATAATATTTTATATATTATCATTCTAAATTTTAAGCGGTGGTTATTTGTTTAAAGCTTTTAATCTAAGTTCAAAAATTTCTTAAGTTCAGAAAAGTTAAGTGGAAGTTAAGTTTTTAAGAAAAGTTTAGTGGCCAGCTTCTGCATAATTACAGAAGGCTTGCCACTAAAAGAATTATCTTAAAAAAAATTTATTTTTACTAAAATTTTCTTGAACTTAGAAAATTTGTCTTGAAACGCAAATTTTTCAGAATTATATCACGATTAAAAGTAAAAAATTTCCTACATAATTATATATTATAAAAAATATATATATAATAAATACTATATATTATATATATCATTATTATATATATATAATATATATATATATTAAAGATATATAAAAATATAATATATATATTCCTAATATAATATATATATATATATTCTATAGATAAGATATATATATATATTTTTACTATTTTATAAAGTATGTACATTAAATTGAATTAGAAATAGATATTTAAATATTATATATATATATACTATATATATATATATATTATATATACTATATTATATATATATATATATAGAATATATTTATATATATATATATATATATTTAATATATATATATATATATATATATATATATATATATATATATAATTTTTTATATTTATATATATATTTTTTTATTGAAAAATAAAAACAAAATATAATATATATATATATATATAATATATATATAAATATAAGCACACCTATATTAATATATATATAAAATAATATATATAATATATATAATAAGATTATATATATATATATATATATAATATATATATTATTATATAATATATAATATATTATATATTATATACTTATATATATATATATATATTATATTATAATATATATATATATATATATATATATATGGGGTTTATATTTAAAATATATATGTATAAAAAATAAATTTTTGTTTCAAAAAGGATTTTTTAAAGAGTATTCGGTTTCTTTCCTTACATAGATTTATTAACTGATATAAAGCTTTTTACAAAAATATAATTTTTTTTAGTTAACTTTAGTTATTATTGTTCATATTTTTCATATCTTTATTATGAAATGTTTTGATATTTTTTCTTTCCAAATCCTTATTTTTGTTGCGTATTTCGTTATTTCTTTGTCTACGTCATCCGCCATACTGCATTTGGCAGCTACCTAAAGGTCAACTTCCGGCTCACGTTGTCTGTGTGCCACGCATTTTTTAGATTAATTTATTTAATAATAGGCCCTAAGTTTTGTTAATTTATTACTATTAAAAGTACTCATAACATTTTGAAGCTCTAATTATGTCAGGTGGTTTTCCATATTGCTATACTTACTATTATTATATATTATATCTTAATTACTTTTTTTTTTAATTTGACATTTAGTTATAATTAAATTTTGTTTCGATATTTAATTGAATATAGGCTATAATCTATTTATCTTTGCTTTTGTGTTGTGATATAGATTGTTAAATACTTATTTTATCAAATCATTCATTAAATTTAACTTATCAGAATCTATATCTCACTATTCTTATTTGATAGTAGTAGGATAATAGGAGTTTGAACTTTTATGAATTATTATGTAGTTCTCTTAGAATATTTCCTATATGTTCCGCTTTATAATAATATTGATTTGTTTTATTATTATTTTTTTCTGTCTTATTATACTATATATACTAGTATTTATCTTATAGCCTTTTTGTCTAATTAATTTAAACATTCATTTCATACTTGCATGAGCGACACTAATTATTGGTTATACTCTGGCACTGATGTATTTTATTCACATTATTAATGAATATTTTTTACTACTTGCTTATATGTTTGTATATAATTGATAGTTATCAACATACTCACTAAGTGCGGTAAGTCATCTACAAAACATATCCCATCTCTGCTCAAAGTCTATAACTTTTTATCAAACCTATCTTGATGTGAAGTGGTAGCAATGTTATCTTTTCTTTGTTCTTTGCCTTTTTTACTTCACATGTTTCATATGGTGTACTATAGTATAGTACATTTATAATATAATTATGTTCTCGCTTTATAATTTCAGACATGGTTAAAATATGCTTAGTGATAAAGTCTATTTACTTTCAAAGATACTTACAATTGGCTGAGGAATTAATTCTTGTAGTACTATATATTGCTATCCTATGTATATTTCTTCCATTGGAACAGTTTCGATTTTTTTTATTTTGTCCTGCCCTGTATTTCCTTTATGAGGTCTTCATCTCTGTTTTTGCTATTTTTACAAATTTCTCCTCAGACGCAAGATTCTTCGTTTCTGTTTGACTTCATTATTTATTCATCAGTTCCTTTCTCGGTGCTCATAGTTCCTGTTCTTGGTTGTATTATTCGTGTAATCTTTTCCATCTCTTCTACATCCGAATATTCTGGATCCTGTTTCCATTTTTTATTCTCTCATTTCGCTCTTTTACCTCAAAATGTCAGCTACCCGAACTATTTCCTCTCTATTATGTTGTTTGGTCCCTGTCTAGATATTCTTTTTGATACTGGTTTCTTAAAGATTAATCAATATTTTTATTCCTTTTCTCTATTCTTTGTGTTACAGTCTCTTGTTTGTTTTTGTTCCCTATGATTCTTGTTTGGTTTTGTTTTTTTTCTTTTACCTTCCATCTCTTCTGTTGTTTTTCTTTATATTTTATAATTCTAGTTACACTTTTATTCTAAGTATGCTTTTCTTCTCATTTTTATTTTCTTTAAGGTCTCCATCGTTGGTAATGTAGATTTCATTTTCCTTTTTGTTTCTTTTCGTTCTTTAATTAACAAATTAAACCTTGTTTATATTGCTAATTATTTTTTTTCGGCTGTCCCGGTTTTTTAAATCTTCCTTAATTTTATTTTTCTAATCAGTTGTTAAAAACAGTTCTCAATCCTATATCCCTAAAGTTCCACTCTTATTTGTTTTGTTTAGAGCCCCCCTCTTCGTCCTGAGCTTCCCATCAAGTACAGATTTCGGGAGAGTGTCTATTCATCCTTCTTCCCACTGATGGTCTCCTTATCATTTTGACTCAGAAAATCTCCCTTTATGTACTCTTCAACCTCCTTCTCTATCTGCTTTATTTGTTCTTTTGTTATGTTCGTTTTTCCTATCCTGATGTTTGTAGGAATGCTGCTGAATCTCATAATCTGGTGTATTTCTAAAATTCTGCCTCAACTATATTTTTTCTTTTTAACATCATTTGTTCTGGCTCTTTTTCACTGTTCTTTCGCTTGGGAAGATTTCATGTTACGCGTAAGATGAGACACCAAAAAATTTCTCTTCTCCCCCCTCCCCCATACTCCTAATTGCACCCTACAATTGTAAGAAGGATTTCTTTTTTTTGCTGTGGTTTGGGTTATCTGTGGTTGGGAGGAATCCAAAGGTTCCTCTACAATCCGCAGGCGGAGGTTGAAGTTCCGGTGGTGAACTTCGGAGTATCTAAACCCAATTGCTCAGTTTGGAGAGATTGTTTGGCTGGTCGCTCTAAAAGACTCCCGTCCCTCTACCGTCTCTTCGCGTAATGAGTAGGGGCCGGGACCAGGGCATTCCTTGGCAATCGGTTTTTCTTTTTGTTTCTTTCTCATGGTCTAATCAGTTTTTGCAGTTTGTTCGCTCCACGACAAGTCGGCACCATAACCGTCTTCCACCTTTAGATGAAAACCGCACCGAAGCAGGGCCGCATGCGTCGGAGATTCCACCGCCAACGCAAAAGGTCAACTACTCCGGGGGAGTATGTTTCAATGCTTAGCCATGTAAAAATAAAGCTTGCTTACCATTACATTCATAATTACACACAGCATTTAAATAATTTTCCTTTTTTTTTTTTTTTTTTTTTTTTAATTACACTTTCTTATGTTTATAGATCTATGCGAGCTCGACTCGACGGCTAAGGCATATGGTTTGTCCGGCAGGTTCTTTAACCTCCAAGAACATTCTCATATTCTGGCGCTCTGTCTGATTATAATGAAGCTCATTTACAGCGTAGTTACTTCCACCGGTAGTTCTTTCAATGTATTGTTTTAAGCTTTTTTATCCAGCTCTACCATAACTTCCATTACCAAGAAAACCTGTAGGTCTGTCTAATGTCATTCAATTCTTATAATGAATATTTTATTTTTTAAATTTAATTTCTTTTGCATTTCATACGCGGTTTCTCGGATGTCCCACGGTCTCCTATCTCTATAAATATATTGCTTTCTTTCTCTTTTATCTTTTACTACATATCCTGTCTGTTGTGTGCTATAGGAACATCTGTGGGAATGCTATAGTGTATTGTATTAGTGCGTGGTTATTTTCTTCTATTGTGTTTGGGTTGTGTCCCAAAATTTGGATGCTTCTATTGATTTTGTATATTTTTAAATTCTAAAATGAATTAGTTTGCATATTGTATTATGTCTTTCGGGTGTATTGCTGGCGATGGAGAAGTGTTTCACAGTTTGACAGTATGTGGCTAACTGTTTCCGGATATTCTTTATACATTCGACATTTGTTTAAATATTTTTTTATCTCTCTCTGAACCAATTGGTCGTAATGCTAAGTCTTGTGCTCCTACAATTGTTCTCTCATCTTCTTTAGATTATACTCTGATATCTGGCTTCATTAAATACACATAAAAAGCTTCCCATGTTCTATAATATTTTTGTATTCATTTGCAAATTCATTTCTTCCTAACTATTTTGCATGTTTTTTTTTAATCTTGCTTCTGATTGCTCATTTTTAGGTATTTCATTTTTCATTCTTGTCAGCAAGGTACAATGCCGTCTTAAACCATTTATAAGATATCATACTTTCGTAGGGTAAGTCTTTTTTTTTCTATTATGATGTTCTCATCGCTTTCCTCCTTTCGTGGCTCCTTCACCCATACTGAGAAATTTAACTGTCCTTTCTTCCCATATAGGTTGTTAATCGATTACTTCCTCTCTATAATACTGTATCTATTTCCTGCAGTCCCATTCCACTTGATCGCGCTCGGAATTACATTCTTGCCAGGCATCTGTTCTTATTTATCAATATTATAGGCGTGGGAGCGATTTTTCTAGTTTTAAATATCTAGATTATTTTATATTCTTTTGGAACCAAATAATTAATTCGAATCCATACGAACAGTACTGGTACTGCAGTATTCTATTGTTCGTACAGTTGAATTTTATTTTCAATCAATTTTATCTTTGATTCATTGGTCTCTTTGAAAATTTCTTCATCGCATTTTCTTCATTTTTCTTGTTTTTATTTTTTTCATTTCTTCTGTCCCGGAGATATATACTTATAGGTGTCTTCCTGGTCTAGTTGTTTAATGATCTCGTCATTTATTCTTGATATTTCCACTTCATTCTTTTTCCTTTCTTCAACTCCAGAAACGCGCATTTATCAAGTCCGACCTCCATTTATTATATCACTCGAAAACATTCTTAACTACCTCTATCAGTTCAATTGTTTGTTGTCTTGTTTTGGGGAGTATAGTTTCATGTCACCCATGTAATAAATGCGTAGATGTTTTTTCCTTTCTTTTCATATTCTTCCTTTTCTATACCCATCATGCAAGTTATTTATCAATGAACTCAGTGGGTTCAACTATAGTACAAACAATGGGGATAAGGAATCCCTTTGGAATATTCTTCTCCTTAATTTTAGCATTTCATTTATTTGTATCGTACATTTTTGTGGAAGTTTAATATGATCTTCCAAATTTGCATGCATTTTTCCAAACTCTTTATCTTATTATTGATCTTTATATAGATTTTTAATAATACTCTTTGATCATGAGTGCGGTACACTATCATATGCTTTTCTGTAATCAATCCACGTCACGCATAAATTTTGTCTTTGCTGCTGTTTCTAAGATCATTTTTTTTGTTATTTAGTTAGTAGTGTGAATCTTTTGTCCAGTGATCTTCCTTTGATCTAAAAAATTATTTCAACTGGCTTATTTTAATTATTAGTACTACCACTACTATGTTTGTTAGACTGAGTAACTTCTTTTCTGGTAACATTTTTTTCTGATTATCAATTTGTATTTTTATCAAATAGGTTGGTAGAGACAAGTATATTGGTCTAGTATTTCCACCCTCGGTTTTTGTGGCTTTCCCCTTGGTTTAGGATAAAAGACTGTTTCCTCTTTGGCTCATCTTACTAGAGTATTTCGAAATCAAGTGTTCATTCAGCAATTCTAATGAAGGTCGTTTGTTAAAGGTTTCTAGTATTAGTTATTTTTTTTTAACACATATGTTTTGGCACCATGTTGGTCAGGGTTTTCCAGTTACTGGTGGCTAGGAATCATTTACGATCGCGCTTGGTTGCGGTTAGGGTTTGTACCGTTCTTCCATCCGTATTAATTTATTTATTTGGGGATTCCTTCTTGTCTCTTCCATCTCACTTGAACAGGCCGTGTTATAACTCCTCATGGATCATATTATTCACTCTCTCCAATATCTATCACAAGTCTGTGTCTTTCAGGTGGTTTATCAATAACAATTTTATTTTTTCACCTCTCAATCTCTATATAGAACTTTCGCTTTATTGTCTGTACAGGTAATTTTGTTTTGTCTTGTTTCCTTTTGTTCTTTCTTTTCTTGTAATGAAACTTAATTTTTTTGCTTTTGCTGCTAATTCTAGTTTTCTGCTTCTGATTGCGTATGTTACTTGATTTTTGCCTCTAATTCTTCTTATCATAATTTGTACCTGTCTGATTTTACTTTCTATTCTAATGTTTCCTCTGTGCTTAAGCATGTGTGTTTTTAAGTTTCCTTTATGATTACATTCATAGTCGCACTCAGAACATTTGAACAATTTTATATTTTGATGTTTAAGCATGTGTGTGATAAAATTGTCTTTGCGACTAGTTTCATAACTGCACTCAGCACATTTAAACAATTTAATATTTTCTTGAATATTTTCATGGTTAAGCAGGTGTTTTTTTTAAGTTACTTTTATTATTACATTCATAGTTGTATTCAGAACATTTAAATATTTTTTTTTTTTTTTTAATTTCCTTTATTTAGGGCATATACTGTTCTATTATTTTGTTGTATGTCCATGCTTAAGCATATGTCTTCTTAAGTTTACCTTTATGATTACTTTCATAGTTGCATTCAGAGCTATTTAAATAATTTTGTATTTCTATGTTTAAGTATATGAGTTTTAAAATTTGCTTTGTAATTGCTTTCATAGTTGCACTCAGAGCATTTGAATATATTTAATCATTTCCATGATTAAGGCATGTGGATTTTTTTTAAGCTCTTTTATTAACACATTACTCTCATAGTTGCACTCAGAACATGAAAATCTTTTTTATGAGCTACATTTTTATCATATTGTGTTTTATAAATTCTTTCTCATCTTCTCTATTAGTCACACTCAGAAGATTTAAATAATTTTAGACATGTTCCATTACAAAGTGTCATAAATTTTTAAACCTTTCTTTATAATTAAGTTTTCAAAGTTAGGCACATCAGAACATTTAAAATAATTTACATTTTCCCATGTTTTATTACATGAGTTTTTAAAATTTCCATTAAATCGGTTACATTCATAAGTTTTCTTAAACATTTAAATCATTTAATATTAAATGATAAGAATGTGTATTTTTTTAACCTTTATTTATAAATCTACATTCATATTCTATAAAATTAACAGTTTAATAATTTCAATTTCTCTCTTCCATGTTTTAAGCATATGAAGTTTTAAATTTCCCTTATCTTTACATTCAATAATTGGGGCATATTGAATATTTTTAAATAATTTTATATAAATATCTGTTATGATTAAGAAGTGTTTTTTTATATATAAACTTTATAATTGCATTGATAATTACACTCTGCAC